>ML776581.1:3147606-3165545 GCA_009831015.1 Picea engelmannii
AGTCCATTCATACATCCCCTCATTCGTCTTGAATGTTGTATTCCATTCATCACCTTCTCTCATTCAGATTTGATGATATCCTCTTTTCAAAACAATCTTTGAAACAAATCTTGCTCCACTCAACCAATCCATCAAATCATCCATCCTTGGCAATGGAAATCTGTATCTGATGGTAATCTTATTGATCACTCTTGAGTCTATACACATTCTCCAGCCTCCATCTTTCTTTGGGCTAAGTACTATTGAAACAACACATGGACTCAAGCTTTCTCGTATCAATCCTTTGTCCATTAAATCCTAGACTTGTCTCTTGACTTCTTCATTCTCCTGTGGCATTAACCTATACGCAGCTTTGTTTGGTAAACTGGCTCCAGGTATAAGATCGATGTGATGGATTATACTCCTGATCGGTGGCAATGAACGAGGTAGTTCGTCCACTACTATGTCAGCGAACTCTTCCACTAACTCCTGGATTTCCTCTGGTAAATCATCCACTCTTGTACTGGTCAAAACAATTATAGGCTTCCTGACCACAACAAATTGTGTGTCTTCCTTCTTCCTAACCTCATTAAGAAGTTCCTTCCCACTCATGAGAAGTATAGTGTTTCTTACCTCTAGTTTCACTTCTTTATCCTTAATCAGAAACAACACGTGAGTCCTTCCGTTCTTCTCCAGGGTGTATGTGTTCTTTCTCCCATCATGAACCACATTCCTATCATATTTCCATGCTCTACCTAGCAATAGATGACAAACATCCATGGGCATGACATCACATAATATTTCATCCTTATATCCCCCTATTTTAAATTCAACTAAACATTGTTTAGTGACATTTACCTGATGTCCTTTTTGTAGCCACAAAACTCTATATGGGCTTGGATGTACAATAGTCTCCAGCTCCAATTTTTCTACCATCTCTGTAGAAACAAGATTGTCTGTGCTACCACTGTCCATGATGACTTTGCATACCCTGTCTTTGGTTTTGCAAGTAGTCTAAAACTATCTGTTTCTTTGGGCTGGATTTTCTGCCTCCTTCTCTGGCGTTAAGAGAACTTTTCGCATCATCGAGGATCTTCCACCCTCATTATCTTCCGCCTCAACATTCCATCCTTGTGCTTTGGCAATGTGATTTTCACCACCTTCTTTCTTCCTATCTGGACATTCATAAGATTTATGTCCATTTTTCCCATAAACAAAACATTTCACTTCACCTCCTCGGCCTCTTCCTCTTCCTCTGGTACGAGGAAAAGTATTTCTATCAGCATATTGTCCTCTCTGTGAGCTTCCCCCTCTCTCAGTTTGGGTTTGAGGTTTATTCCCCTCTTCTTTAGATTTCTAAGTTTTGTCTTGGACAATTGTTTTTCCTCTGGCTTGACTTCTGCCTCGGCCTCTTTGACCTTGCTTTTAGCTCAGCTTCTCTTCATATTTCAGAGCCACCTAATAAGCATCTTATACATTTCGAAGGGTCATCATGCTCATCTCATCCTAAATGTCATATCGCAGACCATTCATGTACCTGGAAACCTTTTCATCATTGCTTTCCCGATGACCTCCTCTGATGTTTATCTTGTAGAACTCTTCAGTGTATTCTTTCACTGACATCAGCTTCTATCTCAAGTTTTGCATCCTTCGAAATAGAGTGATTTGATAATCCTTTGGTATGAATTTTTCTTTCATCTTCGCAACCATTCTGTCCCATCTTTTGATTTTTTGCTTGCCTTTACAGTGTCTGTCAGCCTGCAGTTCATCCCACCATAATGTTGCATGCCCTTTAAGCCTTGTGACAACATGCTTGACCTTCTTGTCTTCCTCGACATCCTCATAGTCGAAGTACTTATATAGAGCCCTAATCCAGTCTAGAATCTCTTCAATATCCAAGTTCTCCTCATACATGGGAATCTCCATTTTTTCCCTGGAACCTATCCTTGCAACAACCCTGAATAGGCGTTCATCCATAGCATCTTTGACTACAACTTCTTCTCCTTCGTTTCCAGCTTCATTTTCACTTTCATCTTCCTTGATATCCCCAACATTAACTGTGCACCTCTGTGCTGTCTCCATGGCATCAAGACTAGCACATAGTTCGCACATTTCTCTTTCCACTGTTGGATCAGGCATTGGTCTGTCTCTTCTTCTCAGCGGCATGGCTGAAAATATTCCTCCTTTCCCCTGCTACAGAAAGAAAAGAAATTTTTCTGTGCTCTGATACCACAACTGATGTAGACCCCCTGCCCTCGGGCTGAGATCGGATCAGGATCTTCACTACAAACATTCCAAGGGTTAATCAACCACTTTTGTTCAAGCCACAAAGGACTTCGGGTTTCGTGATTGTGTGATCCCTGTTGTCGAGGTTCTCAGCCCTTCCACCTGCTGAAACCTGAAATGTCGAAACGTAGAAGCCTTTGGCTGCGTCCTCCTCTGCTTCTGTATCACGTTTGTGACTTCGAGAATTCCAGAACAGGGAACCTCGATATCTTGTCTCCTAAAGTGTCGAATTGCCGAATCCCGACACGTTCATCAATTTTTGGCTCCTCAACGGGTTTTTTTTCTTTTTCAGGGTTTCAGACTTCATGATTTCATGAATCCTGATGTGAGGTTTCCTGACTCTCGAACCCCCGAACCCAAAAACAGTCAATGGATTCTAATTCTGACTATTGACGGAAACTCGCCACTTTTCCTCTCAGCTATCCTTGGTCTCTGACGTGGATTCCTGCCACCTTTCACCTTTCCCGGCTTTTGGAACTTGAATCAGTCTTCAACTGTCGTTCCCCTATCACTTCGAAACCTCAAATTCCGAAGTGATGCCTTCTATGGAATCAACGGTTGATGGACTTCCTTAAGATCCAACAACTCACATTATTTCAGGCTTCCAGGTACTGGGAGTTTGAAACTCTCGATCCCAAAACACTTGTCACCACAATCCCAAATCCCCGAATCCCAAAACACTAAAATATCGAAACACGCCTTCACAGATATTTCGCGTTTCATAAATTCAGGATTTCTGATGTGAAGTTTCCTGAATCCTTGTCAATGGGCATGCCAAAACCCCAATCCCCAAAATGCCGAAATTCCACTTCAAGGATTTTACGGTTTTCGCAACTCTAGGTTTTTCAATACAAAGGCCCCTGGCTCCTTGTCATCAAGACTTCCGGTATTCTGAATCCCGAGTTACCGAAATCTCGAAATTCACCTCAAGTTCTGTCACAACCCACGACTTCAGGATTTTTTCTCTACTATGCCTAACTCCTTGTCATCAGGACCCCCAAAATGCCAAACTCTGAAATTATGAAATGCCAAAAATTCTTCTCCTCGCCTTCACACACGATAATCCAGTTCACACTTCGGGAGTTTGAGCAACCAAGGGCTTCATCCACACTTCAAACATACAACCCCCAAAATGCCGAGATGATCTCATCGATCCAACAATCGTGATCAATGGTCCACATTGGATCCTGCCTCTCGAAGGGTGGATTTGTCCAACACTTATCTTCCCCACATCTCTCTTGGATCCTACGGTCCTCACTATTTCGTGAGTTCTCCATAGATAATTTTGACCGTTCGATTCTTCCCTTAAGAATCTCTATGGAACGAACCAATGTTCCTTCACCGGAACTTAACCTTTTGCATGAAGATTCTTCTTCCTACCTTCCTTCGAATACTTCAAAGGCACTACTCCTTCTGAGCTTTCTCTGGTAAATTCAAGCCTCGAAAAAGGGCCTCTACTCTCACTCCTTGCGGTAGACCTCCAAATACTTCTGCGTATTTGAACTCTCGACTCTGTGCACCTTCTGTGACATCAGTATTTATCTCTCTTCCCCCTTAGTTAATAACTTCTAAGGACTCATCTAGCCTACGCATGCCTTGCATGGCTCCTGTGCTTCACTTGCACTTCTGCTGGAATGAGAACAATGGTATCCCTCCTGAGCTTTCAGAGATAAACTTTGAACCTTTGTCAACGCACTCCTTGCGGACGTTTCACTACACTCCTTGCAGGAAATTCTCTCTCGGGAAGAGAAACAATTGAAACTCATTATCTTTCTTCTCTCAGATCTCAAACATTTAATATGAAATCATACATTCAACACAATATTAAATCAAATCTATAACAGAGAGAATAAAACAACTATTAGCATACCATTCAACATGTATACACAGAAAACATCATAACACCATGAGTCTGATTCAAAGCTTCGTATATTAATTCAAAGCTTCTGTACATGGGTTCTTCTCTACAACTTTCTACTACAACTTTCTTCTTATTTTGCTCTATGCTAATGTTACAATGATCTAATGATACCATGATACAAAGATGAGGGTTTCTATATCCATTTTACCTCTTGTTCTTATAAATTTTCTAATCTCTAATTCAAACCTACTTACTTTCATTAACTATGAATAAATGCCTATACCTTCTACAGATGAGAGCGAATTGCTCATGATCTGTTTACAATATGCAAGTACACTTATCTTTAACCATTACATTAATGCTTCAAAACATTTCAAAAACGTGCGTTGGAGGTCTTCCAGCTGTCTTTCGCCTTTTACGTTGCTTGCTTGGTTGGCTTCTTACGATGCTCCTGCATCACCTTGCCCCATCCCCTAATTAACTCTTTAGGAGGTCTTCCCACCTACCATCCATGTTGTGCTTATTTCATCACTTGGGTGAGCAAAACAATGCCACTTGCATGCCTAGTTGAGCCTGCTAGACAAGACAAAAGTTTGTGACTGGCTTAAACAAGCCAAACACATGTAATAAACAAATAAACAAACTAAAATAACAAAGGAAATAAAAAATATAATGCATGAGAAACTTGGAACCATAAACAATCAACCAATGACCAAGATTATGCCACCAATGGATAACTATATTAGTTGGAAAAATACCATAGAGAAAAATGAGGAATTATGGGTCCCCTATTCCTCCTTGGGAGGGGTGTTTATTTCCCTAATGGAGAGATCTTCTTATAATGGGAGAAAAATGGAAAATGATGAATAAAATCAATGCCTATTCCCTCAATAGGTTAGTGGAATGGCCTATTGCAATGGTGCTTAAATACTCCAAGGAGAAAAGAGGATTATCAAGGGAGAATTGAGGCAGCATAAGAATACTATGAAGATATTGGTTTCTCAGTGCAACCATGGCCTCCATTGATAACATTTATTCAAGAAAAAATTCAACTGGTTCTTGGTGTGAACAAGGCACCCTTTAGGGAACCCTTTGGTCCTTGACCATCCCCACATTCAGATTTCGCTAAGATATGGAGGTCAAATCAAGTTGGGATCTAGTCAATAACTGGTTGGGGGGCCGACAAGAACCATAAATGTGTCGTTCACAGGAGTGCATGGATTTTCTTGTACACAGTCACAGATTTGGTGCATTGTGTGCTCTACAGGCTTTGTTGGCCCACGCACTGTGCACGCGCTTCCTTTAGTGAGTTTGCACATGTCAATTTTTTCCCAATTGTATAGTTCTTTCCTTTTGAAATGCATTTTTTTGATGCAGGTGAACTAATTGTTGTTGGCATTGTTGTATTTCTATAACCATTTTCATGCAATGTTGTGGATTAAATCTCAATGATAACATATGCCCCCTGATGTGTGAGGTTAGGAGCATACGTATAGCCGATATACATCAATGTTTCTTCTACTGAGAGTGCCATTGTAATGAAGAGTGCTGAGAGGAACTACAAGAGCGATATGTTGGAGGGAGAGGGGAAACCATGGGACCCAAACCTTTCTCTAGGGAGAAAAAAATAAAATTTGTATACAAACAAGTTGGGCATGCCCCATGCTCATGTCATGTAACTCAAAATGTCAGACAGTAACTGAAGTTGTATGTTGATGTAGATAACTGCAGCGCCCTCTGGGGTAGTTTGATAATGGAATATGAGAATTTTGAATGGTGAACATACTCTAAAAAGGGGCAAGGATGCCTGTAAGAAGTGTCGATGACTCATAGTCATTGATGGCCTAACAAATTCAAAGGTCTTCAGCTAGTATAAAAAAAATCCACAGTCACATAGTAAGAACCACCCTAACATGAGATTTTGTTGAAGTCGAATGTAATGGGTGTCAATGGAATCAAATAGAAATGATGATTCTCTTTGTGTCATCTGAGAATCCTCATTGTAAAGGTAATGAGAGTCAAGATATTTTCTCCCTTCTAGAAACTGTGTTGATGTCGACAGAAAGGAAGACGTGACTCCAAGAAGCAAAGAGCTTCGTAAAATCTATTGGGATGAGATCAGGTACTGATAGGGAACATTAAAAAAGTCAATATGTGGTGAGACTCAAGACTTCCCTTGGTTGGGGTATTATTGGCAACAACCATAATATTGTATCTAGTGTCAGGGGGGTGACTAGATATGGGGTTAAATTGTGTTAGAGGCTTGACAAAGTGGACAAACTCAGATATCAATGGTACATGGACTTTGGGATACTCGAGGTTCGTGAACGATGTCAGAATGAGAAAAGGAGAGTGAATTCCCCAACCAAGGGTGACATGGGTTGTGTTTCCGGGAAAAGAAGGTCATCAAGGGTGACGACAAAAAAGCTAAGTAAATGTTGGAAAAAAAGGGTTTTTACAATTACCAAATAAATAAAGAATAATTTGGGAAGAGTGTACAGATACAGAAATAGGTGCCCCAATGCGAGATGGATTGTCCTGTGAGGGCACAAGATATGAAGAGAACTGGTAGAGGGTGGGGGGCCCATGGGTGGGTTTCTGTATGAGGTAAATGAATGGAGGGAAATATGCAGATGGGAAAAATGATGGTGGATGAAATGGAGGGTTAATGATACTGTGGAGGTGCAGTCAAATATAACTGAGATGAGATAGCCTAGTAGCCCATTTGGGAAATATAGAAATATGATGAGAAGAAGTGTGTGGCTTATTCTCAGAAGTGCATAAGACTATCGGGACTCCCATCCCAAGGGGGTGAAAGTAGCATGAGTGTCAAATTTCCAAGGGGAACTATAAATGGACCAACTCATGTGGGAGAGAGTGCCACTAGGTGACAGTACCAAAATGCAGTAGAGGTGATGGTGCTGCAGAGATGGATGTAGGGACCCTAAAGGTGAATGTCGGAGGGTGTGACTGGGAGATGCAATTTATATTTAGAGGGAATGATTACATGCTAGTGTTGAACATATAATTGAAGGGGATGCATTTTTTGTGATGACCAAGTACCTACACACATTAAAAAACTGAATACTCGATGTGAAAGATATCTAATGATAAAGAACATATAACAACTATTTGATCATTTTGAAGATCAACATGCATACCTGGACGTGACATGAGAAAAATAATCCTCCGGAGTCAAGTTCAGATGGTGACTCGGGGAACATGACTATGTAGATGGTGGGACCATGATCCCATGGCTAAAGACAGATCAAGAAACAAAGGCTATGGGCTCCTATAACTGAGTGTGGAAGTTTGGAAAAAGGGACTATATGTGGCTGGTGGGCCCACAATGCCACCTCATTCGTACTCGTTGCTATAGTGATTTGACAAGAGCATTTGGAGGAGTTTCGGATATTACAAGATCTCGATTCAAATGATCTAGGAGTTGTGAGAGTCAGGTTAGTGGTCCCATCCTCCTACATAGCATGAATTTCTAAGTTTTGAGTTAGGGGTCGTACGTATGGCCATACATGGGTAGGTTTAGGGGTGGGCCCACTAATGAGCAGCAGAAGGAATAACACTCATGCTCATATGCGTGGGTATAATTCCATCTCCCACGCATAATGTGTGGTTTTGTTTGACACAACCTCGCATAGGGGCATAGACGAGAGAAGAAAATGTTATTGTCAAAGTGTGATTGTCATTAAGTGGTGAAGATGTAGAGGAGATAGTGCATACAGGGCATGATGGCTCACTTGACATAAACCAAATGTCCAGACACTATGGGTGATAAACTATGGTAGGGGGTAAGATTTCTTTTGGKAAATGAACTGAGGAATTGGGATGATTTGGGGGGATGTCCTTAGACAGTCTATCTATGACCCATGCAGGGGTGGGAAGTGACTCAGGTTCAGGGGAGTCGATGTTAACAATATATAGAGAKGACAGGACTAGTGGTGAGGTGGTCTAGAGTTGTTGAATAGGGGTTGAACAACAACCTCTATATTCCACAATCAAAGGACACCAGTATGTGAAGTGAACAAGTGAGTCACGGAGAGAGAAAGGGCATCTCATCCGTTAAGGGACCGAGGAAGAGACATAACAAATGTTAGTGACATGAGTACCAAAAAGTGGTGGTGGAGAGGGATCTTGCTAAAAGGTTTGGTGTACTATCGTTAGCGTCTGGAGAAACTGAGGTAGAGATTGGAAATGATGAGTGTAGTGGACATATTCTGAATAGATGGCACAAGTGAATTTGGTTTGCAACCATTTACTTCCTATAGTGGAGGAAGTTGTAGTAGTACTAGATGAACTGGGTGAAGCAATGAGCGATGTGGTTGCTTGAGGGAGTTGGATCAAATTGCGTAACTCGGGAAGAGTAGGACATCTATTAGTGGGGTGTTTCTCTCTTTCAAAAAGTGTGCAAGGAAGTTGAACTCGGGAAGGAAGTGGAGTTGTGGGCTCTTTCTTCTTCTGTCTGCCCCCAACAGTGGTAGTGGTGTTGGAAGTTGGAGGTGAGTGTGGTGCAGCTACAACCTTTACTGGAATCTGAATCAGGATTCCCTTGGGATGAGGAGGGAGAGATGGTTGAGGAACCATCGCAGGTGGGTGTAGATACCATACAAGGATGGAAAGCACCATGTTGGTAAGGATAATCATCATGGCTACCTGAAATGCTTGAACTCTAGGTGGGGGGTAGAAGAGGGGAATTTGATTAATGGCTTGAGGGATTGTCTCCCAAACTGGGATTTTCACATGGAGGGGGGGGGGGAATCAGGGATAAGTGGTGTAGTAGGGTTCTCAAGGAATTCCTAAGGTAATATTTCTTCAACTAGTGGAACATCAAGCTGTGGAGAGGCCTCAATAGGAGGGATGGTGTCTCCGGTGTCAGATCCATTAGAAGATATGACAAACACTTGTGTTGAAGGGTTTATGAGAGGTGGTGCTCCATGGTATGCCCCCAGCAAGGATGGGTCCTTGAAAATGTCGGGGCCCATGTGAATGAGCGAATACGAATCTAAGCTAGCGTGGACAAGAGGCAAGATGTTATCAATGTTGGCAAAGTGGTTAGGCTCATAATGTGTGATTTGGTCAATCGTGATGATTTTCTCATTGTGGGAAAACATCATCATTCGAAACACAGAAGAGGCTATGAACTTCATAGCGTACATGTAGTTATGTCCAAGAAAGATATTGTAATTGAGTGGGGCGTCGATAACTTCAATGTCAATAGGGATGGTTTTACCCCTGATTTCGAAGGGGATATTTTGAAAGAGCCCTTTAGGGGAGGATGGTCGACCATCATAGGCTCTCAAGGTGATGGTGGATGGTACTATCTCAAAGGAGCCAAGTTTTCACCATACATTTTTGGACATGATGCATGTGGATGCACCTTCATTGATGATACACCGATGAACCATGATGCTTCGAATATTGACTGGTATTTGGAAATCTATCGGGGTGGGGAGATGTGGTTCTCCACTATCTAGATCAAATGTGATGAGTCTAGTATTAGCTGGTTCGACTACCCCCAAGGGAGAGAGTAAGGATTTCCACTGAGTTGGACAGGTTCGAAGGACCTCCAATATAGACATGGTTTCAAGATAATATGCCAAGTCATCAACCATACTGTAATTGTGTGCTTCCCTGGCCTTAGCGTTATTAACATTCCATCATAATGGGATGTGAGGGATACGAATGGTCAGTTCAGTATTAGGACGTGGAATCATCAAGGGTTGTCTGGTTGTAGATGGATCTGCTTCCGAGGTGGTGGGAGTAGATTCAGGGGGTGCATTGTATTTACAACCATGCATTTGCAAAAGAATTTCTTCTTTGCTAGTGAGGAGGATATTGCAATCCATTGGGTTTCCAGGGTGGATGGGTCTTGGGTTTTGATACTGCCCCATTTGTGGTGGGGCGAGGTGTACCTCATGTTGGGTATTCATCACACATTGGTGTGGAATAGGTTTTTGCAACATGACTGGGGGTGGTTATTGCAAGTACTGTTGTGGGGCCTGCTAAGGGGCAGGAGGCGCTGGAGGACATGGGGCGTTCATGGATTCTTTCATCCATTTGAATTCAGAAATTTGGGGACAATGGTGAGTATAATTTCCATACTCACCACAAAGAATGCAAGGGAAGTTTTTCTGGAGATTTTTATTGTTTTTCTTTTATTGTAATTTGTTGTTATTGTCCCCTTGGGGGTTATGGTTACCTTGATTCTGGTTTCCCCCAACAGGTTGGTTTTGTTGGGGGTTATTTCCACCTAGTCCTAGGTTATTATTGTTTCATTTTTTTCCTTTCTTCTTGTAATTATTCAAATCATGGGCTGGATTTTCCATATTTAACTGCTTGAAAGTATGAAGTTTTTTAATGGGAGAGGGATGAACAAAGTAAACGCTGACATTTGGTTGTCCATGTGGAGGAGAAAACAGTTGTGGAGGACCAGGAAATGAATAATATGGATTTTTTTGTGGCAAAGATCCATAGGGTGCATAGGTAGGTGAAGCTCTTTCACTAGTGCCCAGGTTATATGTTGAGGTAGAAGGGGAACCTGAAATTGGTTGAGAGGTCGGGCACATCATGTGTGTCGGCAAGGGTCCACTCATGGGTGGGGGAGGAGAAACAAGATATGGTTGTTGGTAAGGGGGAGGAGGGTAATAAGATGGTCCTCCATATGGTTGTGGATATTGAGCTACACCATACATAGGTGGTGGTTGGTTGTAAGGGTTGTGGTGTGTCATGGTACCAATCAACCTGCCTGCAACGTGAGACATTCCAAGTTTTTCCTAGCCAAATGGTACTGGTATGGGTGCATTAGGTAGCATTGTGTATAAGTAACTTGACTGAGCATAAATGAGGTCGAACTGTTGGGCCTTGTTGATGGCTTCCTCTTTGGATTAGGGGAAGGTGGATGTCACATCTTTGGCAAGTATAGAGACGAGTAATTTTGGAAACCAATCGAGACGTTGTTCTTTGGTGGTTTTTTCTTTACATAAATGACATCATCGACGCCATTCATGGATGTGGTCGTCAATATGCATAGCTGAGGTTTGTTTACACTTGAAGATCAGTTCTAAACCAATGTCATAATGAGTTGGTAGTTGAAAAAAGGCCAAAAAGGACTTGGCCAAGGATTCAAAAATCACATGGGACGTTGATTTTTCATCCACATACCATTTGGATGATGGACCAGTGAGTTTTGTTTAAAATAACCTTAATCGAATGGAGTCATCCATGACTCTGTTTGAAGAGAACCATAAGTGGAAGGTCATAACATGGTTGGTGGGATCTTCCCCTGGTTTTCCTTCAAATTTTGGAATATCTGAAGGTAGTTTGGTAGGCATATTGGGCCATGCGGGGTCATGTAAAATGGGATCATGCGTGAGTTTAGTCAAATCAATAATGTTGAGAAATGCCAAGTATGGAATAGGGGAATTTGGTGGAGGATTATTTCCATCCATTGTGTGAGTAGGTAGTGGACCTAACCCTTGGGAAAGATTTGGTGGGTTTTGTACTTCTTCCTTGAGAAGAATTTTTCCCGTCGCCTCCTTGTGAAGGAGAGATAGTGGATGGGTTTCCTTGAGAATTTGACCCAAGCAAAGTGGAACCAAGTAAAGTTGATCCCAAAATAGTGGCACTCACAGGGGTGTGAGATGGTTGATTCGGTGAGTTGGCAAGACTAGGAACTCCTCCTAGAATAGGAGGGAGAGTTTGCAAGCGTCTGGAATGACGGGGATTTTGCCAGTCCCCTATGATGTCTAACTAGCAAAGTGAATGTGTGAAACTGGTGATGAGAGAAATCAATTAACAATATATTTGTATAATTTGGACCTTCACAAGATAATATAACTCACAATTACATGTAGTCAAATGAGCATCATACATAAATCAATTGTAAATAAGCATACATGTGGGTAGGTGTATTTTTTCTGGGTGGGGGAACAAATAAAACAAATGCTCATGTCATAAAAGACATATCATCATTTCTCTAAAATAGCACTAGAAATTCCAAGAGAACTCAATAGTGGGGTATGAAGCCACCAGAAGAGGAACTAGTGAAGGATGAAATAATCAGTTATAATGAGGGGTATAGTGTGCATATCCCAAAAGAGCTGGCGATATTTCCCAATAGCCACACAAAATCGGATCAAGGTGCAATTGCAGCCCAAAAATTCCACCTGGGTAGATGCCCTAAATTTGGTCACTAGGTACCTCGGTCAAAGTGCAACATTTATAATTTTTGACCTCAGAAATGGGTCATGAGCTAGATCCCTTCCAAGAGTTGGGTGACTCAAGGGGGGATGCACAGAAAAAACAGACCTTGACCTTCAACCCTTCATGGGTATCTCCCTGCCTTATGGTGTAGGAACACTTGACTTGGAGGATTTTCAAAGTTCCCTAATTGTCAACTTCTAATGTTTGAAAATGTGAGAACCAGATAACGGGGGGTTATTTGGATGCCTACCCCCGAGATCCTACCTAGAAAAAAATATCTTTTGGCACCTCCTGTGGAGGAAAACTTAGTGATTTTTTAGAAAAAAATTAGGTGTGGTGGGCTGAGAGATTGGGGGTGTGAACCAATATCATTTGAACTAAGTGGGTGTGGATAATTTCTTCAAGAAATAGTGGGACGTTTCAGAGTTCCTTTGGAGAAAACCTACTTCAACCTCCACAAATCAAGATGGAAATTATATGAGTGAGGAGTGACTTTGTGTGTGAGCAAGTGAAAGAATGTGCCAAATTTTAATAAGTTAGGTGTGAATTTGAAACATGTGGACTTCCTGTGGTCCTTACAACTCTTTGTTACATAGCTTGCTAAGTGTCATTTGTACAACCTTGCGGAATTTTAAAATCCCTAAATATATATCATGTGGACATATGGGTCCTTACCAATCCTTCAAACTCCCTAATGTTGTTTACACTAAGAAATATTGAAAAACTATCCTATATTGCAAGCATGTGGGCATGTACGGGCCCGTTACTTTGATATTTCAACTTCCCTAGTGATGTAAACTAAGAAAGCAATTTCAAGAAACTATCCTAAGTTTGCAACATGTGGGCATGTATGGGCCCTTACAACTTTAAGATGATTTCAAAAAAAACTAAGAGGATCCCTAGGGGGGCTTTGTCCTCTCCTAAAGAATTTTGTTAAGGGAGATGAAATTTCTCCTTAACCACCTTTCTGATTCTCAAGATCGCTCTATGGTGCGAGAGAAGAGCATACTCAATGATCAAAGTTAATTTATGGTCCCAATAAGTTGTTTTAGATGTGATAGCAATAATCTCAACTTAAATTTTACAAACCAAACAAGCCATCCATGTGGAAACCAAAGAAAAAGAGGAGATTATTTGGTTCCTTTTACCCCCTAAGTGCCTATGTTTAGCTAACCTTTCAGATGGGAAAGGTGTCTAAGTGGAGTGCATAGGAATTACAAATTTCATGAAAGCAAGAATTTGAAGGCTAGGGGCCATCAAATCATAGAAAAACCCTTACAATTTTGAAAATATAGAAATGTGCGTGGGTTACAATTTTGATAGAGGCATAGTGGGGGCACAGTGCATAGAATTCGTAGAGAAAAGAGTCCTTTTGGGTGCACAGTCCGCTAAGTGTGCATCTGTGGAATGGAATTCCCACGCACTTCCTGATACGTGTTGGGGGAAACGTTTTTAGTGAAATTCTCCTCTTTCAACTCAGAATTTGGCTTTTGAAGGGTAAGGTTGGGCTGGTTTTGGTACCTGCAAGAAAAATTGATTAAAAAGAAGTGTTCTCTAAGCCCAAATAGGGTGTAATTTTATACCTTATTCCTTAGTATGATTGCCAATCTTTTGTGCCCATTTCATCACTTAGGTGAGAAAAACAATGGCCCTTGCATGCCTAGTTGAGCCTGCTAGACAAGACAAAAGTTTGTGAGTGGATTAAACAAGCCAAACACATGTAATAAACAAATAAACAAATTAAAAAAACTAAGGAAATAAAAAATAGAATGCATAAGAAACTGAGAACCATAAACAATCAACCAATGACCAAGATTATGCCACCAATTTATAACTATATTTGTTTCCAAAAAACTGTAGAGAAAAATGAGGACTTATGGGTCCCTTGTTCCTCCTTGGGAGGGCTCTTGAGTTCCCTAATGGAGAGATCTTCTTACAATGGGATAAAAATGGCAAATGATGAAGAAAATCAATGCATATTCCCTCAAGAGGTGAGTGGAATGGCCTATTGCAATGGTTCTTGAATACTCCAAGGAGAAAAGAGGATTATCAAGGGAGAATTGAGGCAACATAACAATACTATGAAGATATTGGTTTCTTAGTGCACCCATGGCCTCCATTTATAGCATTTATTGAAGGAAAAATTCAACTGGTTCTTAGTGTAAACAAGGGGCCCTTTAGGGCACCCTTTGGTCCTTGACCATCCCCCCATTTGGATTTCGCTCATATATGGAGGTCAAATAAAGTTGGGATTTGGTCCATAATTTGTTAGGGGGGCGACAAGAACCATAAATGCATCATTCATAGGAGTGCACAAATTTTCTTGTACACAGTCGCACATTTGGCACATTGTGTGCTCTACGGGCTTTGTTGGCCCACGCACTTCCTTTAGTGAGTTTGCGCATGTCTAGTTTTTCCTAATTGTATAGTTTTTTCCTTTTGAAATTCATTTTTGTATTGCAAGTGAACTAATTGATATTGGCATTGTTGTATTTCTGTAACCATTTGGGTGCAATGTTGCGGATAAAATTTCAGTGATAACAAGCCTGACTGTAATTCATTTTTGGGTCAGAGGACTATTCTGGCCCTGAGCAATTTAAATCCAATAAGGTACTATTTTTGTGAAGGTTAACGCAACCATTCCTGGTCCCCTTCACCATCTCTTTACATATCATTCGTGGTCTTTCTTAGTACACCCCCCTTCTAGTAGTCATGCAACACTTATCCATTTTCTATTAAATAAAATAATTTACATTCATAGACCTTTTATACAAAGGTACATCAAATCAAACATTCACACATATTGAGTTTTCCATAGTCTCTTGGCCAATAGAGTTATATTTACAAACTGGGGGAAACAAGGTGTTACAATTCCCTCCCCCATAAAGGAACATCGTCCTTGATGTTTTGTCTATCAACATGCTTTGTATATATAGAAGTGAACAAAAATGGATATGCATGTCTCATGAAATCCTCCATTTCCCACGTAGCCTCATTTGGGACAAAGTGTTTTCACTGCACCTTGACCTGTGCAATGGTTTGATTCCTTAGTGGGGTTTCCTTCATGTCTAGTATGCATTGAGGTTCTGGCAGGAATTCTCCATCCAGCTCCACCTAGATCACAAACCAATCAATTATGTGATTATAATCATGTACATATTTCTTCAATAATGAAACATAGAAAGCATTAAGTGTCTTTACTATGGGAGGGAGTTCTATCCTATAGGCTACAGGTCCCACTCTATCTAATACTTCAAAGGGTTTACAATATTGAGGTTCCATCTTGGCACAAAATCCCATTCTCAGGGAACTCTTCCTAGGCCTAACTCTGATATAGACATGGTCTCCTATATTGAACTCTCTAGGAGTTCTCTTTTTGTCAGCGTATCTCTTCTGTCTATCCTGAGAAATTTTCATATTTTGTTTTATCTGAATCACTTGTTGTTCCATTTCTTTCATCATCTCTGGTTTGGTTGTAATTCTATCTACTGGATTACTCCAGCCGATTGGAATCTTACACTATCTACCATAGAGAGCTTCAAAAGGGCTCATCTTTAGTGACTCTTGATAACCGTTTTTGTAGGAAAATTATACCAATGGCAAGTAGTCTTCCCACTTCTTAGTATGATGCATTACATGCATCCTTAAAATGTCTTCTAATATTTGGTTTACTCTTTCTGTCTGTCCATTAGTTTGGGGCTGATAGGTTGTGCTAAACAACAATTTAGTCTCAAGACCAACCATCAAGGATTTCCAAAATCTTGAAGTGAATTTTGTGTCTCTGTCGGATACAATGTGTTATCACTGGAATTTCATCTGCAAATGGTTACATGAATCCAACATATTCAAACATTGTAATGATCCCAAACCATTATGCAAGGATCATCACTGTTTTGGTGTCTTTTTAAAACTTTTTCTGAGTGAGGTATTTCGTCAAACACTTTGTTGATCTACCTTTTAGATGTGTTTATATGTGTGTATGCAGAAAATAACAAAAATAGATAACCATGGAACATACCTCAACCATATGCAATAAGATAGACAATCCAAAACATCTCAATTCTTCTTTATTCATAAAATAGAGAAACCTGCTACAATGAAGATGCTGATTTGGAATGCTCAATAGATGGCCAATAAGATAGACAATAGATAAGAGCTACTACAAAATGCTCTTGCTAATACAAAATATTCCTCCAAAGGGTGAATGAGAAATGAAGATCAATACAAGCAGATCTGAATGCCAAACTCTCCAGCTGAAGAATTCCACGCTCCAATAGAAGGCTAAAACCCTCAATAACTTGGCCCCGCTGCAAAAAGTGTCCAATCACCCTAATAAATATGCCAATTGATAGATCGGGTGATGGTAAGAACAACCCAGGTGACCGAATCTCGAAGATCCCTCTCAATCTCTGTAGATCTGAAATCCCCCACTGAATGGTGCGCCCCACTAGATGACTAAAACCCTAGATAATTCAGCCCTGCTGCCAAAAGTGTCCAATCACCCTAATAAATATGCCAACTGATAGATCAAGTGATGGTAAAAACAACCCAAGTGACTGAATCTCCAAGATCCCTCTCAATCTCTGTAGATCTGAAATCCCCCACTGAATGGTGTGCCCCACTGGATGACTAAAACCCTAGATAATTCGACCCTACTGAAGGAGGCCTCCAAATGCTCTGAAAATCTCTAGAAATATAGATCGGGACACTTCAAGTCACTAGGTAAAGTCTTAGGTTCAGATCTAAAGTGTAACCCCTCCAAACGGACTAGATCTGGATCTCAAAAACGCCCTCCTTCTCTTCAATTCGCCCCACTACTCAAGAAATAATATGAGCCATAAAACTATCTCAGAAAGCACTAGATATGATATCCAAGGCCCTACAATGAAAACCCAAGTGATAGAATCCTCAACGGACCTGCCAATCTCCTACAACGAATCTCTCTCCAAAGATGGTGCGCCCCTCTTGCTGGAATCCCTCAACTAGTGCGCCCTCTCTCTATCTGCACATGAAACTGATGTAGAATCCTCCTGCAACTGAGTAGATCTAGAACTAGAATGGTGTGGGAGAGTATTGCATCTACGAGACCAAGCTTGGGACAATATAGGTGGAATCTTTCACCATCGAATCGTCCTCTAGGGTTTGTTATGTCAAAACCCTCAAAACCCCCAATATTGGGCTCACTAGCTAGAAGCCAGAAATCAAAATAAGATCATACATGAATGAATGAGACAAGGCCCTTGCCTTTCCTTTATACTTTTTGGCTCACCTTGTCCCTCCAAATTGACTTTCATTTTATTAATATTTAATTAATTAATTAAATCACTTTAATTAATTAATTAACCTTTTTACCTTTGAAAAGCTCCTTATCTCTCCTTCTGGCTTCCCTGGCCACTGAAAGTCACTTCTAGCCATCCCATCCTGTAGTGTTTCTCCTCCCGATTCCAATAAGCTATTACACTGAGAGGTTCCTCCAAGTAATGTGCCCAAAATGACCTCTTTAGTGAATTCCATTGACTTATAGCTCAAAATAGTCAAAATCATGGAAATCATCGGAATGCAACGAAACCAAAGCCAACCTATGCGGAATGGCTCA
>ML776581.1:3166455-3180054 GCA_009831015.1 Picea engelmannii
ACGTGAAAGGAAGGGTCTCGCCCCATAGGACAAGTACCTGCAGACCCACTCCCAACCAAACCAAGGTGGAGTGTGTGGCTCTCTGGTGCAACCTGGGTCAACATGAGCATCATGCTAACAAAATGGACTCCTGGGTCCCATGGCAAGCTTGGAAGTTTATCACTTCCAATATCCTCTAATTGCTCCTGTGTGAAGCTAATCACTGCCAGAAGCCCTCTGTGCTCATCTGTTGTCACCTGGTCTATGATTCTCACCATCACGCACTAAGTCTCAACTGTTTGTCTAACACGGTCCACCTCTGACCTGTTGTATGCCGTAAAAGTACTCCTATCATGAAGTCTCAGCCTACTCACTCTCCATGCCCTCAGCCACGGCCTATCCCTCCTTATGTTGTTGTCTATGATAAAAGTGTCAGGATGGGCTAATAGAAACATCTGCAGCTGACTGTAGGATTGAAAGGCGTCACATGCTTTGGTCAATCCCAAGGATTCGACCAGAAGCTTGTCCATCAGTATCCATGATAATTTCTCTCCTGTGGTCATCACCGAGTCCCAACCATCCAGTACAACCAGAAGTAACCCCTCCAACTGTTGGTCAACCAACCTCCATCTCTCATCTACCACGCAACTGCTGAAATGGTGAAGGTGATTTCCCACAACTATGTGTTGCTACAGACGAGTGACATCTACATACTCCCCTGAGTGTGTCTCCTCCCTGCAAGGCACTATACCCCTTTGAATCCCACCATACACCTCGACATCTCTCTATGAGCTATCACTCATCACGGTATGCTCTGGCATACTCATGTCATCTCTCGCAAACTCATGTTGCATCACAGATCCTGGGCATACAGCTGGATCAATCTCTATATGGAGATCAACCACTCCCAAGACACAAATGGAAGTGTCCCCCATCGACTGGTGATCCTCTGCTAGATCATCAACATCCTCTGTCAATGTGACTGACTGATACATCTCACCAACCCTCAGTAGATAATCCTTGTCTGTCAACAACTGCTGGTAGTCAGTCCTCATCATAGATACTCTCTCTCGGAGAGTGTGAAAATCATCCATGGAAAATCCTCCATATGAGCTATGCTATGCCACTGATGCTCTCCAACCGTAATCTTCCATCACTGCATGCATGCCATCAATATGTCTAGTGGCTTCCCTAATCATAGCCTCACTAACTCCCAATTGTACTGCTAAGTGATGTGACTCCTGATCATGGTCATGTTGAGGTACCCCCTCATGCCTCTCACTGCTAGTGCCATCGCTAAAAACACTCTCTGCAAAAGATAAAGTGTTGGATTGCCTGTTATCTACTGTACCACTAGGTCTGTCCATATGTAACTGCACATCATCCTTAACTGCTAGCTCCCTATGAGTCATATTTTATCTAGTGTGAGCAGTTGTATCCTCCTGTGCACTCAACCTGCTACTATCATCTGTGCCTAGATCCCATATAATTGTGTCCAGACACATGCTATGGTCATCCAGACTGCTAAAGAGTGCATCCTCATCACTGTAGGCCAATCTTGGAAGTAAATGCTCCATCAACCTGCCAACCTCTGCAATATGCTCAACTAATGGAGTCTCTAATAACTGTGACTCAATCTCCTCTAGCTGATCTGTATGTGTAAGGTCCCCTGTCTGTACTCCCTGTATCTCCTCTTGGATCGGTGGATCTACATGTCCATGGTGTGCAACCCTCACAATAGGCTCATCCATCACATCTGACGTGCCACTGATCTCCTCATGTGATGTGGCTATCATGGGTGTCTGAAAGGGTGACAAATGTGTCGCGACCCTCATAGGTAGCTCATCATCTCTAAGTGATAACACGTGTGACTCCTCACTAGTGTCACCACTCTGTTGAGGCATAAGGTCATCAATGGTATGTGATATCTCTGCTGAGACATTAGTGCTATCGTCTTATCCATCTAGCTGCCTATCCACTACACAAGGATCATCATCCTCCTCAAGCGTGCAAGCATCACTAGCCCCTTGCAAGAGTCATCGTCACTATCCTCTGAGGTAGAGTCACTATCACTAGCCCCTGTGCAAGAGTCACTGTCATCATTTGACTTCTCTGAATCAACATCTATCGCTCCATCCACACACACCCCATCATCACTGTCATGGTGCGCCTCAATAGTGTGCTTCTTACCCTTACCCCTACACCTATGATCTGGTTCCCAAGGCACCTTGCAAATGTAGCAAAGTTGTGTGCTCCTAATGGGTGTGGGGTTTCTAATGGGCGTGGGGTTACCCCAAAGGGTTGCTCCGATTTCCTCCCTCTTCTTGAGCCAATGTGCAATCTTCTTCTTGTTCCAACTAGGATTTTTATAGGATAGGAACCATTGGAATGTTATGATCCCTTTGAAATTATTGAGTGTTTCATATTCCCTCTCACACTCCTCAATCCTGTTAACAATCTCCATTTCCTTCCAAAAATCCATTTATCCATATGAAAGACCCCTCAGGTTTGCAGGATTTAAGCTATGATACCACTGTAATGATCCCAAGCCATTATGCAAGGATCATCACTATTTTGGTGTCTTTTTAAAACTTTTTCTGAGTGAGGTATTTCATCAAACACTTTGTTGATCTACCTTTTAGATGTGTTTATATGTGTGTATGCAGCAAATAACAAAAAGAGATAACCATGGAACATACCTCAACCATATGCAATAAGATAGACAAGCCAAAACATCTCAATTCTTCTTTATTCATAAAATAGAGAAACCTGCTACAATGAAGACGCTGATCTGGAATGCTCAACATATGGCTAAGAAGATAGACAGTAGATAAGAGCTGCTACAAAATGATCCCGCTAATACAAAATATTCCTCCAAAGGGTGAATGAGAAATGAAGATCAATACAAGCAGATCTGAATGCCAAACTCTCCAGCTGAAGAATGCCATGCTCCAATAGAAGGCTGAAACCCTCAATAACTCGGCCCCGGTGCCAAAAGTGTCCCATCACCCTAATAAATATGCCAACTGATAGATCGAGTGATGGTAAGAACAACCTAGGTGATCGAATCTCCAAGATCCCTCTCAATCTCTGTAGATATGAAATCCCCCACTGAATGGTGCACCCCACTAGATGACTAAAACCCTAGATAATTCATCCCTGCTGCCAAAAGTGTCCAATCACCCTAATAAATATGCCAACTAATAGATCAGGTGATGGTAAGAACAACCCAGGTGACTAAATCTCCAAGATCCCTCTCAATCTCTGTAGATCTGAAATCCCCCACTGAATGGTGTGCCCCACTGGATGACTGAAATCCTAGATAATTCGGCCCTGCTGAAGGAGGCCTCCAAATGCTCTGAAAATATCCAGAAATATAGATTGGGACACTGCAAGTCACTAGGTAAAGTCTCAGGGTCAGATCTGAAGTTTAACCCCTCCAAACGGACTAGATCTGGATCTCAAAATTGCCCTCCTTCTCTTCAATTCGCCCCACTACTCAAGAAATAATCTGAGCCATAAAACTATCTCAAAAAGCACTAGATCTCATATCCAAGGCCCTGCAATGAAAACCCAAGTGATAGAATCCTCAATGGCCCTGCCAATCTCCTACAACGAATCTCTCTCCAAAGATGGTGCGCCCCTCTTGCTGGAATCCCTCAACTGGTGCGCCCTCTCTCTATCTGCACATGAAACTGATGTAGAATCCTCCTGCAACTGAGTAGATCTGGAACTAGAATGGTGTGGGAGAGTATTGCATCTCCGATACCAAGCTTGGGACAAGATAGGTGGAATCTTTCACCATCAAATCGTCCTCTAGGGTTTGTTATGTCAAACCCCTCAAAACCCCCAATATTGGGCTCACTAGCTAGAAGCCAGAAATCAAAATAAGATCATACATGAATGAATGAGACAAGGCCCTTGCCTTTCCTTTATAATTTTTGTCTCACCTTGTCCCTCCAAAGTGACTTTCATTTTATTAATATTTAATTAATTAATTAAATCACTTTAATTAATTAATTAACCTTTTTACCTTTGAAAAGATCCTTATCTCTCCTTCTGGCTTCCCTGGCCACTAAAAGTCACTTCTAGGCATCCCATCCTGTAGTGTTGCTCCTCCCAATTCCAATGAGCTATTATACTGAGAGGTTCCTCCAAGTAATGTGCCCAAAATGACCTCTTTAGTGAATTCCATTGACTTATAGCTCAAAATAGTCAAAATCATGGAAATCATCAGAATGCAACGAAACCAAACCCAACTTGTGCGGAATGGCTCATAATGATGGAATATGATCATAAATGCAAGTTGGACCCCACAATGCCTCTCAAATACCCCTGTACTCTCTCTAGCACCCATCTAGCTACTCTGGTCATCATAAATCTTTGCCCTGTGATGATGTCCCAAAGTGGGGACATTACAAACACCCATTAGTTCATCCATGGCCCAGAAAATGCATTTCCAAAGGGAAAAAAACTATACAAGTAGTTAAAAAAATCAACATGCGCTAAATATACAAAGGTAGCATGCGCACATGTGACAGTCGAATAATGTTAGAAAAGCGCATATGTGCTTGATGCACGACTTTGGATGAAAAAATCCGTGCACACCTCAGAACAATGCATTTATGATTTTGGTCAGCCTTCCACCCACTTATGGTTAATATCCCAATTCGATTTGACACCCAAATCTGACCTGAATCTGAGTGGGGGGCTGGTCAAAGACCTAAGGGTGCCCTAAAGAGCCCCTTGTTCACACTAAAGACTAGTTGAATAATGTCTCAAATATTTTCTATAAAAAGAGGCCATGGGTGCACTATATTTTCAAGGAATTCATTTCTATTGTTATTCTGCCTATATTCTCTTGGAGAATCCTCTTTTCTCACCAAGATCATACAAGAACCATTTCATTTAGCCATTCACATCACCTCTTGAGTGAATGGGATTTGGATTTCTTCACCATTTCCTTTTAGTTTCCTACTTGTAAGAAGATCTCAATCATTGGGGGTTCAAGAGCCCTCCCTTGGAGGAAGAGGGGACCCATAGTATCCCTTTCTCTTTCATGTTTTCCCACTAATACAACTTATCCATCGGTGGCATGCATCTTGCTTAATTTTTGTTCAATTTATCCTATGCACTCTAGTTTAGTTTATTTTATTGTTATTAGCATTAGTTTTTTGTTTATTTCTTATGCTAGATGTTTCTAACTCTTCCATTCACTATTGTCTTGTCAAACTAACCCAACTAGACTTGTAAGTGTCCTTATTTTTCTCATTTAGGTGACGAAAGGGATGCAACATATTGACAACTTCACTGGGGATTGCTATCAATTTCCCCCCCATTTGGGTTGTTTGAGAACTTCACTTGTTTTTCTTTAACTTGCATGAACCATAACTGGTCCAGGCCTACCTGCAAGAAGCTAAATTCAGAGCTGAGTTGAGAGAATTACATCCGAAATTTCTTTCATGACCGTGTAACAGAAAGTGCACGGGTTTTTTAACCCACAGTCGCGTCTTCCGAGCATGTGCGCCAAACCCACTGTATTTCTCAACGCCTTTTGTGCACTGTGCCAAAAGGTCGTTTTTAATTTTCGCATTGGCGCCCAATGCGCCTCTGTGTACTTTGTGACCCACACATCTATCCAAAAAATCATACATTGTAAGGGTTTTTGTGATTTGTTGGAGGCCCGGAGCCTTCTTAAGTTTGATTCTATGTAGATTGTAATATGCACCACACTTAGATTCCCTCTCCACATGAAGGTTTAGTCAAAACATAGGCACTTAGGGGGTTAAAATCCATATTTATCCTCTTTTTGCCTTCATTTTTTCCACATGGATGGATTGCTTTGATTAAAGATAAGTTGGAATCATTCTACATCACAAATATAACTACTTGCATTGGGACCAAGAATTGAACGTTAATATTTGAGTATGCTCTTCTCTCACGCTACAAAGCGATCTTGAGAATCAGAAAAATGATTGAGGGAAATTTTCATCTCCCTTAAAGAAAAAATTATGCAGGAGCATCACTCCATGTCATCAAGCGCCAGCCAACCAGCACACCCAGTGCACATTTAGTGGAAAGAGAGAGGCGCAGCCCTCTCGTTTTTCAAATTTTGAAAAATTGTATTAAATGTTGTAAGGCTGGTAGAGCCAAAATCCATGCATGTGCACAGGCTTTAGATAAAGTTTGCCTTAAATGGTTGTAAGGATGAGATCTAGATCTGATTCGAACTAGATAACCATTCAATGTAATTCAATGTAAATTAATGAGAGTTAGTGAGATGGAGGGAAGAGCTCGAGGAGCCCCTCTTTGTAAAAAGATCTTCTTTGTATCTAGATTTAGTTAGGTAGAGAGAAGAATAGTAAGAATAGGGAAAAGAGAGGAAGTCGTGACTCTGTTGCAGTCCGAGCTCACATTGTAAAGAGGCATTTCATATTAATACAATCATAGCAGTTTTTCCTACATGTTGTTGTTCATGTGCTTGTGAGTTCATGAATGAATGTCTTTATGTGTTGATGATATGTTGTAGATGTATGTTAGATGTGCATTTGCAAGGATAGATAGACTTTCCTATCTGGGAGTTCTTTGATTTCAATTTTGGATTCTTTGTGGTTTCATGCAAGATTGCATGACAGAGTACTGTGGTCTCTGAAAGCCAGTGCAAGGAGTGCACTTCTGAATTCTGCGGAATTCTAGACAAAGACATGCCAAGAGGGTGCACCAGAGGAATTCATTGACTCAAGGAGGAAGCCTCAAGGTTGCTAAACACCTTGAAGGAGAAACTGTGCAGAGGAGAGCACAGAGAGGAGAAGAAGAATTGTTGAGAATTTTGTAAAGGCTCTGCTAGGAGGGCATTGAGCAAATGCACAGGATGCATTAAGGAGAACTCTATTTTGAGTTCAGTAAGAACACAGAGTCACTGAGGATTCTGGAGAACTCTTCCAGGTGGGCATTGAGTTGGTACAAGTGTGCACAGAAGGAACTCTTGTTTGAGTTCAGAGAGAAGAGAAGTGTCACAGGAGGAGAGACACTCAGAGAGTTACTGAATACTCTATTAAGCTCAGCAAGGAGGGCTTGAGAAGAAGGTCGTCAAGAGGACACCATATTTTCCTTTGAGGACACAGAAGGAAGAGTCCCCTAGAGGCTCGGGTAAACAAAGCTCAAGAAGGATAGTGCCTTAGCACATCGAGTAACAATAGAGTGAGAAGAAGGTCGAGAAACCCTTTGATTTTTCACAGTCGACAAAGCTCAGGAGGCATAGCGTTCCTAGAATGCAGGTGATATCCAAAGGAATTGAGCTCGCAAAGGGAGAAAAGTTCGAGGCCTTTGAAAACTTGAAAGTCTTCCAAGTCCGGAAGGAGGTGAGAAAGCTCGAGAGGGAGCTACAATAGTTGTTGGATCAACGATAGAAGGTTGGATCTGGACCATCAAAGTTACATCCAGACAACAGAAGGAGGGTGCTAATCCATTGGCCAGAAGTCCTTGAGAAGCGGAGGTAGATGGTCAGAATTCTCTGTGGAGAACTCGCGAAATCACGAGGACCGTATGATCAAAGGAAGTTGCAAGGTGGTTAGAGGTGGGTGAACCCATCACCTTAGGATCCAGGATCAACGTGAACCATTGATCGTTCTTTTCGTAATCCATTGGATCATTTCATGAATTCAGAAATCGTGATGTTGGAGTACATGCCAAATCCTTGGTTGCTCCAAGTTCTGAATCGCGAAAGGGGTAACAAGAGCAGAAAAGGACGGTGGAGACGCTTCATGGAGAAGTGAGAAATGTTGTGAGCCATTAGATCTCATAGATTAGAGAGAAGGTTAAGGCTGAGTGTCTTTTAGCATTCAAGAGCTCAGGAGGACTAGCGACCATTGGATGAGAAGCAACAAGAACCATTGATCCCCCTTTAGAGTGGAATTTTGGCATTTTGGCATTTCGAGGTTCAGAATTTCGGCAATTTTGATGACAAGGAGCCAGGGCACTTTGTGTTGAAATCCCCAAAGTCGTGAAACATGATGTGTCTTTGGAGTAGGGTTGTGGTCACAGAGGAAGCAGTCACATGGACCAAGATTTGGTCAGGGACTAATCATCGTTGAGCCCATTTCGGCATTTCGACATTTCGTGGTTTGGGAAGTAGAGGAGTCTATGATTTTGGAATCGAGAGTTTCGAACTCCCAGTTCACGAAATCCTGAAAGATCCAGAGCCATTGGATCGAGGAAGATCTCAGTCGTAAATCACATGGGAGGTGAGGCTTTGAGAATTCAGGAATCAGAGTTTCGAAAGGTAAGGAAACTCTCTGCTGTGGATTTTCGCGAGTCGCAAAATCCCGAAGAGAAAAAGGAAAAATTCCTGAAAGGTTGAGGGACAATAGTCGTTAGGCCCCAATCGGGTTTCGGGACTCAAGAGGTAGAGTTGCATGGTCAACACAACTCCCGAAATCACAAAGAGAGAAACGCCGAAAGGTGGGTCCCAAGTATCAGTTAGAGGATAAGTGTAGCGGAAGTCAAAGGAGTGGTCAAGGTTCGGTGAAAATCTCAAAAATATCGGGAAGCTCAGGAGGAGTAGTGGCCGTTGGATGAGAATCAACAAGAGACATTGATCTTGCACATGAATTTATCTATTTCAGAATTCGGGGATTGGCGCGACAAGTGATTTGGAGTCGAGAGTTTCAAACTCCTGGTTCACAAAATCCCAAAAATATCGGGACTGTTGGATCAAGGGACTTTCACAGCCATTGATTTCGGAAAAGGAAAAATTTTGGAGTTCGAGGAATGGAGTAACCAATGGTTTGGGTCGCTGCATTTCAAACTCCTAGTTATCGAAATCCCGATACATCCAGGACTATTGGGTCGAGGGAGGCTCATAGCCGTTGATCTTGTCTAAGGGAGCGATTTCAGAATTTGGGGTTTGAAGAGTCAAAAGACTCGACTCTCTTGCATCGTTGAGCCACAAAATGCGAAAAGTGTCTCTTGTATTGGCCAAAGGTCATATATGGTGGTCATGTGGAGGTGAATACTCATGCCTAGTGCACATTGTGTAGGTGGGGTTTTTGTGAAGGACCTATGGATCTGATTCGTGGGGTTCCAGTGGGCCCGAAAGAACTATTTCAGTTCTACGGATTTGAAGAAGATAGATCCTGTGCGGATCTCGGCCTGAGGGTCAGGGGTATGCGTCATTTTGGTATCAGAGCTTGATTTTGTCTATATATTGCAGGCAAAGGGAGCTAGAGGAAAATGAAGACAATGTGTTGAAGCAGTCAATAGACAGTCAGGAGGACTGTAGGAAAGGTTGGAAGCACTCACGGTTGCAGAGTGACAGCAACACGTTTTCCAAGTGGGAAGATAGAGGATGAATATGGCTACTGAAGGCCATGGGCATGGTCACAGGGAAGACCTTAAGAAGAAGAAAAATCTAGAGATGGATCTGGAACTCGCTAAGGTGAGGGAAAGAATAGAGCATCTTGCATTGCGAATGCAACAGGATGTAAAGACACATTGGGTATATGAATAGCCCATGAAGAGAAAGGTGAAGTGGTCAGTAAAGAAATTGTTGGCCAGAAGATAGAAAAGGTTGTTGAGGAGGTGGCTAAGGTATGTGAAAAGCCTCAGGGCCACAGGGGAGATGGTTCATGCCTGTGAACCAGAAGCTGGGAGAAATCTCAGTGATGATGAAGAGGAGAGATCGAGCAGAGATCTCATAGACTACCAAGTGGGCAGAGATGGAATTTCAAATTGCCAGGTGGGAAATAGAAAGATATCAAGTGAAGGTCTCGTATACTGCCAGGAGGGCAGTGATGAAAGTATCGGCTAACCTCATAGACTACTAGGTGGGCAGAGGAAGAGGAGAAACTCCATATTTCCAGGAGGGCAAGGGAGAGAAAATGAGGCCATGCGAGAGTCTCATGAACTCATAGGTGAGTTCAGATCAATGAGGAGAGAGGATAGAGAAGGATCAGAGATGCCTTCTGATCATTGGAGGAATTGAGGTATTCCTGCCACATAGCCCAGTTGAGGACAAAGAATGTGTTACAGATGCAGCAACAGAAGAAGGACATCCAACAATGATTGTCATGGAGGAAGAAAAGGTGGAGTAGGTGCAGATATCTTCCCCAGCAGAAGAAGAGCATCCAGATGGGGTACTCACTCCATGGGAGAAGGAGCTAGAAATATTAGAGGATTGGTTGAACAATACAGAACTAGTAGATGACTGCCGAGAGCAGACAGTCATCCAGATGTTAGTAGAGGAGAATTATGAGGAATTGCTCAAAATTTTTAGCAAGGGAGCTGAACAGTTGATGATGACTGCAATGTTGAGGCATGCAACAGTAGATGAAGGAAAATTCCAGTTTAAGGAGCAGCTGGAGGAAGCTGGAATTCAACCAGTGCAAGGGGAAATGGCAGAAGCAAGTCTGTCAGAGAAGGTGACTGAACAGTAGGTCAGTCAAGAAGATAAGACTGCAAATCTGAATTTTGCAGCAGGGTGGCAAGTTGAGGCCACAGAGGAAGAAGATGGCATGGGAGATCTAGTTGATCTACCCATTTGCAGGGAAGAAGTATAGTGGAGCAGGCTGCAAAAGGAGAGCCACCCCTGGGAGAAACTGGATGAGATAATTGAGGAGATCAGAAGGATGATGATCACATCAGCAGAAGCGGTTAGCAAAGGAAAGTTGAGCAGAAGAGAACCTGTCATAGCAGTAGGGTAGTAGAAGCAACAGCAACAACAAAGCGATGGAGCGGATGGACAACTCCAAGGAACTGTTTGGGATACAGCTGGATTTCAATAGCGATGTTGGGAAGCTCATGAGTAGGAGCTCATGAATTTATCATAGTTGAGGAGTATGATGCAGGAGCATCACTCCATGTCATCAAGCGTCAGCCAATCAACACACCCATTGCGCATTGGAAGGAGAGAGGCCCAGCCCTCTCGTTTTTCAAATTTTGAAAAATTGTATTAAATGTTGTAAGGTTGGTAGAGCCAAAATCCATGCATGTGCACAGGCTTTAGATAAAGTTTTCCTTAAATGGTTGTAAGGATGAGATCTAGATCTGATTCAGACTAGATAGCCATTCAATGTAATTGAATGTAAATTAATGAGAGTTAGTGAGATGGAGGGAAGAGCTTGAGGAGTCCCTCTTTATAAAAAGATCTTCTTTGTATCTAGATTTAGTTAGGTAGAGAGAAGAATAGAAAGAATAGGGAAAAGAGAGGAAGCCATGACTCTGTTGCAGTCTGAGCTCACATTGTAAAGAGGCATTTCATATGAATACAATCATAGCAGTTTTTCCTGTATGTTGTTGTTCATGTGTTTGTGAGTTCATGAATGAATGTCTTTATGTGTTGATGATATGTTGTAGATGTATGTTAGATGTGCATTTGTAGGGATAGATAGACTTTCCTATCTGGGAGTTCTTTGATTTCAAGTTTGGATTCTTTGTGTTTTCATGCAAGAGTGCATGAAAGAGTACTGCGGTCTCTGAAAGCCAGTGCAAGGAGTGCACTTCTGAATTCTGCGGAATTCTAGACAAAGATGTGCCAAGAGGGTGCACCAGAGGAATTCATTGACTCAAGGAGGAAGCCTCAAGGTTGTTGAACACCTTGAAGGAGAAACTGTGCAGAGGAGAGCACAGAGAGGAGAAGTAGAATTGTTGAGAATTCTGTAAAGGCTCTACCAGGAGGGAATTGAGTAAATGCACAGGATGCATTGAGGAGAACTCTATTTTGAGTTCAGTGAGAACACAGAGTCACTGAGGATTCTGGAGAACTCTGTTAGGTGGGCATTGAGTTGGTATAAGTGTGCACAGAAGGAACTCTTGTTTGATTTCAGAGAGAAGAGAAGTGTCACAGGAGGAGAGACACTCACAGAGTTACTGAATACTCTATTAAGCTCAACAAGGAGGGCTTGAGCAGAAGGATGTCAAGAGGACACCAAACTTCCCTTTGAGGACACAGAAGGGCGAGTCCCCTAGAGGCTCAGGTAAACAAATCTCAGGAAGGATAGTGCCTTAGCACACCGAGTAACAATAGAGTGAGAACATGGTCGAGAAACCCTTTGAGGTTTCACAGTAATCAAAGCTCAGGAGGGATAGCATTCCTAGAACACAGGTGATATCTAAAGGAATTGAGCTCGCATAGGGAGCAAAGGTCGAGGCCTTTCAAAACTTGAAAGTCTTCCAAGTCTGGAAGGAGGTGAGAAAGCTTGTGAGGGAGCTACAATAGTTGTTGGATCAGTGATATAAGGTTGGATCTGGACCATCGAAGTCATTGCCCAGAAGTCCTTGAGAAGCAGAGGCGGACAGTCAGAATTATCTATAGAGAAATCATGAAATCGCGAGGACCATAGGATCAAAGGAAGCTGGAAGGTTGTTAGAGGTGGGTGAACCCATCACCTTAGGATCCAGGATCAACATGAACCATTGATCATGCTTTGCATAAGTTGTTGGATCATTTCATGAATTCAGAAATCGTGAGGTTGGAGTACAGGCCAAATCCTTGGTTTCTCCAAGTTTCGAATCATGAAAGGGGTAACAAGAGAAGAAACAAATGGTGGAGATTCTTCGTGGAGAAGTGAGAAATTTCGTGAGCCATTAGATCTTGTAGATCAGAGAGAAGGTTAAGGCTGAGTGTCTTTTAGCGTTCAGGAGCTCAGGAGGAGTAGCGACTGTTGGATGAGAAGCAATAGAAGTTGTTTGTTAAGCCCTAATATTGGCTCATTACCCCTTAATTGGGGCATATTATATTAGTAATGCTATTTTATTTATGTCGGCTTTAGGCCATTAGTTGTAATTATACCTCCTAGTCTCCTATATATACCAAGGAGACATTTTCATTTTGAATCATCTTGTACTTGAACATTTAAGTGGGGTAAAAGGAGGTTGCCCCCTCAAACAGGCTTATTATCTAAAATTATCTCTTTTTCAAGGCATTGAGTACTTTTCCTGAGGTTTTTCTATGCTATATTGATGTTTGGTTCTTATCATATGGTATCAGAGCTCAAGGTCTTAGGGTTTTGCTGCTACATCTGAGACACCGTGTAATTTTCGCTATAAATTTTTTTATACAATGTTTACGAAGGAACAGCTTGGAGGATATTTATTAGACGGATTAAGGTACGTTGGGTTCAAAATTTAGCTCTTGAGGCCTTATACTTTCAGAGATACAACCTGTACAAGATAGGCTTCTGGAATCATCCTGAAATGAGTCATTGCGAACTTTTTGCTATAAAAATTTTATGTGACGTTTCAAACCCTGAACTCTAGAGGCCATTTACATAAATTAGTAAGGTATCTGTGGTAAAATTTTCATCTTCTGGGTCATCTTAAATTTGTATATACACCTTGTGTAATATAGGGTATCTGACTAGTCCTATTGACTAGTCTCAAGAAGGTCTTCCAGGTAAAAAAATCATAACTTCTTTCTCGAGTATCCAAATTGAGTGGGACTGGTTGCATTGGATCGTGGATAGTCTATAGTATCTTGGGTGTGAGTTTCAGAATTTTATATCAATTATTGTGTGCGGGGCATGCTATACAAGTGAGATCTTCGGGAAAGGCCAAAAATCAGCAAGTTGTGGGGAAGTTACCATAATTTCCACTTGGCACATCCAATTTTGATCAGACCTGTGG
>ML776581.1:3184928-3195427 GCA_009831015.1 Picea engelmannii
TCTTGTACTTGAACATTTAAGTGGGGTAAAAGGAGGTTGCCCCCTCGAAGAGGCTTATTATCTGAAATTATATCTTTTTCAAGGCGTTGAGTACTTTTCCTGAGGTTTTTCTATGCTATATTGATGTTTGGTTCTTAACAAGGCTGAGAAGGTTAAGGCCGAGTGTCTTTTAGCGTTCAGGAGCTCAGGAGGAGTAGCGACCATTGGATGAGAAGCAATAGAAGCTGTTGATCTCCCTTTGGAGTGAAATTTCGGCATTTTGGCATTTCGGGGTTCGACATTTCGGCAATTCCGATGACAAGGAGCCGGGGCACTTTGTGTTGAAAACCCTAAAGTCACAAAACACGACGTGTCTTTGGAGTAGGGTTGTGGTCACGGAGGAAGCAGTCACATGGACCGAGATTTGGTCAAGGACTAATCGTCGTTGAGCCCATTTCAGCATTTCGACATTTCAGGGTTCAGGAAGTAGAGGAGGTTGTGATTTTGAAATCGAGAGTTTCAAACTCCCGATTCATGAAATCTTGAAAGATCTAGAGCCATTGGATCGAGGAAGATCTCAGTCATAGATCACGTGGGAGGTGAGGCTTCAGGAATTTGGGAATCATAGTTTCGAAAGGTAAGGAAACTCTCTGTTGTATATTTTTGCGAGTAGTGAAATCCCGAAGAGCGAAAGGAAAAATTCCCAAAAGGTTGAGGGACAATAGTCGTTGGGCCCCAATCGGGTTTCCAGACTCAAGAGGTAGAGTTGCATGGTCAACACAACTCCTGAAATCATGAAGAGAGAAATGTCAAAAGGTGTGTCCCAAGTATCAGTCAGAGGATACGTGCGGTGGAAGTCAAAGGAGTGGTCAAGGTTCGGTAAAAATCCCAAAAATATCGGGAAGCTCAAGAGGAGTAGTGGTCGTTGGATGAGAATCAACAGGAGATGTTGATCTCATGCACAAATTTCTCTATTTCGGGATTCGGGGATTGGCGTGACATGTGATTTGGAGTCGAGAGTTTCAAACTCCCAGTTCGCGAAATCCCAAAAATATAGGGACTGTTGGATCAAGGGAGGCTCATAGCCATTGATTCCGAAAAAGGTGAAATTTCAGAGTTCGGGGAATGGAGTGACCAATGGTTTGGGTCGCTGCATTTCAAACTCCCGTTTACCGAAATCCTGATATAGCCGGTACCGTTGGGTCGAGGGAGGCTTATAGTCGTCGATCTCATCTAAGGGAGTGATTTCAGAATTCAAGGTTTGAAGAGTCAAAAGACTTGACTCTCTTGCATCGTTGAGTCGCAAAATGCAAAAAGCGTCTCTTGGCTTGGCCAGAGGTCATATTTGGTGGTTGTGTGGAGGTGAAGACTCACGCCTAGTGCACGTTGTGCAGGTGGGGTTTTCATGAAGGACCTATGGATCGGATTCATGGGGTTCCAGTGAGGGCCTGAAAGAACTATTTTAGTTCTGCGGATTTGAATAAGATTGATCCTGTGTGGATCTCGGCCTGAGGGTTGGGGGTTTGCATCACAAAATATTTAGTAGAGGACAACAGCCCCCTTGGGACTCCTCTTAGTTTATTTTTTCAAACACATCTTAAATTTGTAAGGGCCCATACATGCCCACATGATACAAAGGTAGGATAGTTTTGAATTTACTTTCTTATATCAAATCACTAGGGAAGTTTAAAGGTTTTGTAACGGGCCCATACATGCCCACATGTCCACAATCTAGGATAGTTTTGAAGCTTTCTTAGATTAAATCACACTAAGGAGTTAAAGGATTGGTAAGGACCCATATGTCCACATGCTAGTTCTCTAGGGAATTTAAAATTCTTGATGGTTGTACCAATGGCATTCAGTAAATTAAGTAATCAAGACTTGTAAGGACCACAGAAAGTCCACATGCAGTAAGGTGACACCTAAATTATTAAAAATTTGGCACACTTTCACTTGTTCACACACAAAGTCACTACTCACTCACATAGTTTCCATCTCAAAAAGTGGAGGTTGAAGTAAGTTTCCTCCAAAGGGATTCCAAAACACCCACCCTTTTCTTGACGAAACTATCCACTCCCACTTAATTTCAACGATATTGGTTCACACCCCCAATCTCTCAAACAACCACATATAATTTTTTTTCTAAAAACTCACTAATTTTTCCTCCACAGGAGGTGCCAAAAGAAATTTTTTAGTCTAGGTAGGATCTCAAGGATATGCATCCAAATAACTCCCTATTATATGGTTCTCACATCTTCAAACAATAGAAGTTGTCAAATAGGGAACTTTAAATCCTCCAAGTCAAGTGTTCCTACACCATAAGGCAGGGAGATACCCATGAAGGGTTAAAGGCAAAGGTCCAGTTGTTATGTACATCCTCGCTTGAGGCAACCACCTCTTGGATGGGATCCAACCCATGACCCATTTCTTAGGCCGAAAATCTAAATGTCGCACTTTGATCGAGGTACCTAATGACCAAATTTTAGGAAATCTACCCAGGTGGAAATTGTCGGCTGCAATTGCACCTTGATCGGATTTTCTGTGGCTATAGGGAAATATCGCCAGCTCTTTCAGGATATGCACCCTCTACCCCTCATTATAACTGATTACTTCATCATTCACTAGTTTCTCTTCTGGTGGCTTCAAACCCCACTGTTGAGTGTTATTGGAAGGTCCAGTTCTATTTGAGAGGAAGGACATTACGTCTTTTAGGACACAAGCATTTGTTTTGTTTGTTCTCCCATGCAGACAAAAACCACATGCCCACATGTATGCTTATTTATCAATTGATTTATGTATGATGCTCTTGTGATTACATACGATTATGAGATATATTGTGAAGGTCAAAAAATCATAGACAAAGAATCTTGTTCATTTATTGCTCTCATCACCATTTTCACACATCCACGTTGTTAGTCGGACATCATAGGGGACCCATAGAATCTATGTCATTCCAGATGCTTGCTAAATGTCCCTCCCATTCTAGGGGGAGTTCCTAGTCTTTCCAACTCATTGGCTCCACCTTCTCACACTCATGTGAGTGCTACTGTCTTGGGATCCACTTTGCTCGGTTCCACTTTACTTGGGTCCACTTCCCAAGTTCAACCATCCACCCACTTTCCTTTACAAGGAAGCGAGGGGCACACTTCTTCCCCAGGAAGAAGTACAACCCCATTGTTGGCCCTTGACCAAGTTTTGAAGAATACTTGGTCATATTTGACCACTTTTGGGACTGCGACAACTTGCCAAGGAAGGAGCGCAACACGAAGTGGAAATTAAGGAAGCAAGACCTATTTTTGGGTCCATTTTAGGGTTTTGGGTTGATGTAACGGGAAAGGGATGTCGGCCCATGGGTTTACCCACGCTTAGKCCCATTTTGTAATCTATAAATAGGCAATGTAAATAGGGGAGAAAGGGGATGATAGTTTTGTAGTACATATATGTGATGTATAGCTGAAAGCTTAGTGCTAGTAACTAGATCTATGTGATCAGATGTATCTTAGAGTGCTATGTGAATGAGATCGGAAAGCTAAGTGCAAGTTGTTGTACTCTTGTGTTGAAGAGCAAGGAAGAAGGATCTAGCAAGCTGCGCAAATCTTTTGTCTTGTGTGAAGTAAGGGTCATTGAAGCTTTGTGATGTAATTGCTTGACCAAGATAATATAAAGAAGACTTTGTGGATGTAGCCCTAGGGTGGGGGTGAACTACGGTAACTATGTGTATAGTGCTTTGTGCTTCACTCTAATGTGTTTTATCTCTTTCTTGGCTAAGTGCTTGATGTGATTAAGTAGATATAGTTATGCTCTGTGCTGATGATATATGAACGAATGTTATATCTGATATATAATATTCTTAGTGCTTGATCTGTTGAATCTAACCTATATTCCCGTGGCTAAGTACTGAATCATATTTAGTATAAGTATTCACTGCGATGTTCTGTGCTATCTGCAAAGTACCAGACGGGTTAAATATTGATGAAGGATCTATGATAAGTGCCCTGTAAAATATATAATCACAGATCAGTGTCCCAACTAAGGTTGCAGACATCTGAGTCCTGCAACCACCCCTGCCTCTACCTCGGGTGAGACTTCATCTTCTTCGCAGGTGTCGCCGAAAGGGCTAGTAGTTAGGGTTTTTTTGGTGCACTCTTGAGCCTTGAACCCTGGGTCTACCCCTATGCCAACACCCACCTAGCCCCCCTCATGAGTCAGGGACACACAACACTCACACCATGGTTGGAATGAACCCTCTTCAAGGGTCAGGCACACAAAAAATTCCCACCACAACGAGAATTAATCCTCCACCACAACCCCAAATACCATACTTGGCTTCCCTCAACATATCAAATCTGACTAAGCTCACTAATGATCCTATATTGCATGACCCCACATGGCCCACAATGCCTACCAAACTCCCTTCAGACATTCCCAAGTTTGAAGGAAAAGCGGGAGACGACCCGACCAACCATATTATGACCTTCCACTTATGGTGTTCTTCAAACAACATCATGGACAACTCCATCCACTTGATATTATTTCAACGCACACTCACTGGCCCATTAGCCAAGTGGTATGTAGAAGAAAAATCTAGGTCCCATGTGACCTTTGAGTCTTTGGCCAAAGCATTTTTTACCTTCTTTCAACTACCAATCCTTCATGACAATGGTCTCGAAATACTCTCATATTTTAAACAAACCTCTACTACACACATCGTTGACCACATTCACGAATGGCATCAATGATGTAGTCTATGTAAAGAAGAAGCCACCAAGCAACAATGCCTTAATTGGTTTCTCAAATCACGTGTTTCCCTTCTTGCCAAGGATGTGGTCGCCACCTTCCCCTAGTCTAAAGAAGAATCTATTAGCAAGGCTCAATAGTTCAAGCTCATTTATGCACAGTCATGATACTTATATACAATACTAGCTGATGCCTCGAGACTCATGTCATTCAGCTAGGACAAACCTAGGATGTCTCACTTGGAAGATGGATTGATTGGTACCACTACACACCATAATTCAGACCTCCAACAACCACCTATGTATGGAACACCTCAATATCCATCGACATATGGTAGACCTCCTTATTATCCTTCCCCCCCTTATCAATAATCATACCCTAATTCTCTCTCTCCACCCATTAGTGGACCACCGCAGGCACCCACAATATGCCCAGTGGCCCAACCAAGTTCTGGTACCCCCTCTACCTCAGCTTATACCTTAAGAACTAGTGAAAGTGCTATGCCTTCCTATATACCCTATGGACCATTGCCACCAACTAATCCGTACTTTCCATTTCCTGGCCCTCCACAACCCATGGCTCCACTACAAGGAGACCCACATGTTGGGGTTAACTTTGTTCAACCCTCTCTCATTCGACAATATCAAAATTTTGAACAGATGAATACGGTAAATCCGACCCATCAGTCAAACAATGCCAAAAATAAAGGAAAAAACTGAAACAATAATAATCCAGGACTAGGAGGGAACCAAAACCACCCCCAACAGAACCAACTTGTCGAGGGCAAACAGAATCAGGGGAACCAGAACCCCCAAGGGGGAAATAACAACAAACGCCAAGGGAAGAACAACAACAATCTTCAGACAAACTTTCCTTGTGCCGTTTACGGTGAGTATGGCCATTATACTCACCATTTCCCTCAAATTGCTGACTTTAAATGGATGAAAGAATCCAAAAATGGACCATGTCCCTAGTACCGCATGCCCCCCAATAGGCCCCAGAACAATATGTACAACAACCAACCCCTTTCGTACTAAAAAACCCCATTCCACACCAAGGGGTGATGAAAACCCAATAGGATATGCATTTGGACCCACCACAGATGCGACAATATGGAAACTCAGGCACTCCTACAGATCGCACTATCCTCCTCGCTAGTGAGGAAGAAGCCCTTCTACAAACACTTAGTCATCAATACAACACACCCCTTGACTATGCTCCCACTACCTCAAAAGCATTCCCAGTCGCAACTGGCCCACCTTTGATGATTCCTCTCCCTAATATTGAACCACCCCTTCGTATTCCTCACATCCCACTATGACAAAATGTCAATAACCCTCAGGCTAGGGCAACACACAATTATAGTCTGGTCGATGACTTGGAACAATCTTTTGCTGCCATGTCAGTTTTAGAAGTCCTTCAAACCTGTCCTACCCAAAAAAAGTCATTACTTTCCACCCTGGGGGCATTCGACCCTGTTGATACTCACCTCATCACCTTTAATATTGATAGTGGGGAACCCCGTCTCCACGCTCTGGTCGCTTTCCAAATACTGGTTAAAATCCAAAACATCATTGTTCACCATTGCATCATTGATGAAAGTGCATCCACATGCATCATGTCCAAAACCGTATGGAAGAAATTGGGTTCCCCTGAGCTCATACCATCAGCCATCACTTTGATATCTTATGATGGACGACCATCCTCTCTGGAAGGGATCTTTCAAAATGTCCTCGTTGAACTTGCGGGAAAAACTATCCTCATTGACATTGAATTTATTGATGCTCCACTTGATTACAACATCTTGTTTGGGTGTAGCTACATGTATGCGATGAAGGATGTGGCCTCTTCTATGTTTCGTACAATGATTTTCCCCCACAATGGGAAGATTGTCACTATCGACCAAGTGTCGCATTACGAACCCAACCCTTCCTCCAACATCGATAATATCCTACCCTTTGTTCATACTAATCCCGATACCTACCCACTCATCGAGATGGGTCCCTGAATTTTCAAAGACCCATCCTTTCTAGGGATATACCATGGAGCACCTCCGCTCATACATCCCTCAGCAAAAGTATGTGTCATATGCTCCAATGGAAATAAACCTAGAGATACTCTTCCTCCCACAGAGGCTCCATTACTATATGACATCCCACTAGTCACAGAGCTCCTTCCTTAGGCATCCCTTGAGAAACCTCCAACTATCCTTGCTCCTGACTACACCCTCCCCTAGGGCCACATTTCGGTTTGGGAGACAGTCCCCCAAGCCATCACTCCAATCCCCTTCTTTTACCCCCCACCGGGTGTACAAGATTTTCGGGTAGCCACAATGCTTACCCTTCCCAATATGGTACTAGAAATTCCATTATAGTATCTACATCCACCTGAGATGGTCCATCAACCATCCCTTCCTCCCAAAACAAAAGGAATTCCGATGCAGATTCCCATACTTAATCCACCACACCACCCACAACCCCACTCACTAGCACCACTACTACAGCTGGGGAAAAACGGAAGAAGAAAGAGCATGTCACTCCACTTCCACCATGAGTTCAACCTCCTTGTGCACTATGTGATAAATATGGACACCCCACCAATAAGTGCCCATCTCTCCCTGAGCTGCGCAATTTAATCCAACCCCCTTGAGAAACAACACCGCCTATCACTTCATCTAGTTCACCTAATGCTACCATTACACCCTCTATAGGAGGCAAAGGCCTACAGATGAAATTTGCATGTGCCATTTGTTCATAATACGACCATTACACCCACCATTTCCCTACGCTACCTCACTTCCAACAAACGCTAGCAGCCGTACGCCATAAATTTCAACAAGAACCCTTCCCATCTGCATCATCTCACACACATTCCACTGACATCCACTATGTCACGAACTCCATCAATGAACGGATGAGATGTCCTTTCTCTCTATGTGAATCACTAGACCATTTCACCTACTAGTGTCCCATGATTATTGAATACAGGCATCGCCAAATGGCCCTTATTCAAAATCTTACTCCCCCCCCACTGCCATCAGAACCAGTCATTACCCCGACTCCATCACCTAATGTTGTTCATATCTTCTCCCCTGAACCTGAGAAACTCCTGACTCCCTCGTGGTTCCTGGATAGTTTTTATGAGGATTTGCCTGCAAATCCCCCTAATTCTCTAGTTCATTTCCCTGTGGAACTTTTATGCCCGACTACCATTTTCAACCCACAGTATCTCAATATTTGGTTTATGTCAAACGAACCCGCGCAACCCCCTTGCATCATTCCCCCTACCTCTTCATGAGAATATAACCACACAATGAAGGTCACCAAATTTATTCCCCTAGATCCACTATAATCTCAATAGTTCCACTACGATGAAGACATCCTCGAGGAATACTTCCCCCAATTTCCCATGGGATCCACTCCATCACAGAGCACTCTTTCTTTCACAAGAAGCCTTTGTGACTCCCAAAAAAGTCCCCATATATGCAATCGAAACCAAAGATTTTATCCCCTCAGGGAAGATAGATTGGTTCAATAACCCTATCCCTTCCCCCGACGCTTTTGAAGAAGGCAATATGGCCAACATTTCCCCCACCGTCAAAATTGATATTTCCATCAAACCTGACATCATAGAAGAAATCACCATCGACGTTGCATGCTCTCCTGAAGAACTCGTTGCTTACAAAGCTCTCTTCCAGGAATACCGGGACATTTTTACCTAGGCATACACAAAGATGCTCGGCCTTGATTCCTCTATTGTTGAACATCGTATAGACACATGGCCTGATATCACACCCATACGACAAAAGCAGCGTCCATTACACCCATCCAAAGAAGAAACCATCAAAGCCGAGATTGACAAATTATGCACTTCAAGGTTCATAAACCCCATCGCATATACGTCATGGGTCTCCAACCCAGTCCCCATTAACAAAAAATAGGGCACTATCCATGTCTGTAGGGACTTTCATGATCTCAATCACACTTGTCCCAAAGACAATTTTCCAACGCCCTTTATCGACTAGAATATCAATGATTTTGTTGGCCATGAAGCTTTGTCCTTCATGGATGGTTTCTCTAGCTACAACCAAATTCAGATCCACCCAGCTGACCAATACAAAACCACATTCACTACCCCTTGGGGTAATTTTTCATATCGTGTCATGCCTTTTGGCCTCAAGAACTCTGGAGCGACTTTTCAACACGCCATGACATACATTTTTCATGATGTGGCCCAAATCATTCTCGCCTACTTGGATGATCTCATCGCTCAATCCAAGAAATGCACTCAACACCTCGATGACTTACGCATTGTATTTCACAAGTGTCGTCAGTACAATATCCACTTGAATCCCCTCAAGTGCATATTTTGCATCACCATTGGACACCTACTTGGGTTCATGGTGTCCCAACACGACATCAAAGTAGACCCTCTCAAGGTCCAAGCCATCATGAAAATTCCCCCCTCCCCATAGAATTTACGCTAGCTGTAAAGTTCACAAGGAAAAGCTAACTTTTTACGCCTCTTTGTTCCCGATTACGCCACTTGGGCACATGGTTTCCTTCACCTCTTACGTCATGATATCCCATTCCAATGGGATGAACATGCCCAAAATGATTTTGATGATTTCAAAGAGGCCCTCTTCAATGCCCCATTGATTAGTCCACCCGACTATGACCATGACTATATCCTCTACTTATCGGCCTCAACCGTCTTCGTAGCAAGAGTTCTCATCCAATTAGGGGATGACAATCGAGAGCTTGTTATCTATTATGTTAGTAAAAACCTTTCAAGGCCACCTTTGAAATACAATCATGAAGAGAAACTCACCCTTGTGGTTTTCCTCGCGGTCCAGAAACTACGCCATTACATCCTACTTCAAACTACCAAGGTCGTAGTTGATTCCAACCCAATGCAATACTTTCTCAGTCACCGACAAATTAATGGAAAATTTGCTCGATGGATCGTCATCCTTCAGGATTACAACCTCGAATTTTCAACACCTAAGAGAAAGAAACCCCTCGTACTTGCCGAACTCATTACAACATTTCCTTTCGATACTATCAGTACTCCCATCAATACCAACTTCCCTGATGAACATCTCTTTTACATCCCCTCAGATGATCCTTGGTACGACAATCTCCTCATCTACCTCTGAACACAGAATTTTGGCAACCACCTCTCATGGGATGATCCTCGACGTATTCACCACCAAGCCCCTCGCTACCTCCTTATCGACAATATCTTATATCGGCGAGGGGTCGACACCATACTTCGTCGATGTTTGACCATTGACGAAGTTGGTAGAGTATTGAATGACTGTCACAATGGCGCATGTCATGGACACCTCTCAAGGATGTCCACCGCCCATAGAATCATTCAAGTAGACTATTTTTTGCCCACATTGTTTCACGACTGCATCCACGCTGTGAAGCGATGCGAAAAATTTCATCTATATGCCAAAAAAGAGAGAGCACCACCTGCTCTTCTCCACCCAGTCATTATTGTCATCCCCATTTGCAAATGGGGCATAGACTTCATGACTTTCAACCCTCCATCTAGTAATGGACACAAATACATCGTCATCGCAATCTTTTATTTCACCAAATGGGATGAAGACATGCCCACCTTCAACAACACCTGTAATGTCCCCCACCTCTTAGAGAGGTAATGAGGAGACTCAGTGGCCTAGGCACCCCCACTAGGTCATAGTCTCACACTGAAGGGGGGGGGAAGTCAAGAAGTTAAAAGTTATATTTTTAAGTTGACTTAAGAAAGGAAAA
>ML776581.1:3211921-3244401 GCA_009831015.1 Picea engelmannii
GAAGCTTCTATTAGGTCTTCTTACATCCGCCTTATTCTATTTTATTGAAAGGTCTTATTAATATTGACCTTTATTACATCCGAATACATTGATCTACCTATGTGCGGGTTAGGACCTTAACAGAAAATTTGGGGGATATTTTGGGTATGCGGGAGATCCCCTTCATCCCAAAAGTGGTTGAAGCCTGACCAAACTCATCAATGCGTCATTTTTATGTTCACATGGGTCCTTCAACTTTCAATCACACATTGTGCACATCATACACCATGTTAGCCAGCACAGATATGTGTGCGTTGCTTTTGCTGAATGTGTACATATTTCCAAAATCACTTTTACATAGTTTTATGATTGTCTTTCCAAACTGAGTGTAATCCTTCCATGAATATTGGTAGTATGTTGTGTTTGTGTTAATTTTTTCTTCATCCATTGTCTGTATTTGTGGCGAGCCATTTTTTGATGATAACAATGGCAAAGGTAACTTATTGTCGAGGTTTCTTCCCCTGATTGAACTCTCCCCAAACTAAAATATCCTCTTTATGGTGCTTCCTTGTGTAAATATAATACATATAAGAATAGAATTCAAAATTCATTATGGGGAAGAAACTATGCCAAGTTTCTAAAAAATATACTTGAAGGATTCCCTTGGAAGCAATTTTGTAAAGATGATTGCAATCTATTCTTTGGTCCCAACATACTCAACTCAAATGTTCTTCTCTGCAACATGTTCCCATAGAAAATGATACTTGATTGGAATGTGCTTCATCTTGGAGTGCATCATTGGATTCTTTGGTATACTGATGGTGCTTGTATTATTACAATATATTGGAATGGGATCATCATACTCAACCTTTATATATTTCAAAGTTTGTTTCATCCATAGAACCTGTGTACAACATATTGCTTCTGCAATATACTCTTCTTTGGCTGTAGACAATGATACTAATGACTGTTTGTTTCTTAGCCAATATACCAAACACTCACCCAAGTAGAACGTTGCTCCACTTGTACTTCTTTGGTCATCAATGAAACCTTCCCAATCTGCATCTATGTAGGCAATAAGTGATAGATAATTTCCTTTTATATACCATAGTCCAAATTCTTCTATACCCTTGAGATAGCTGAATATCCTCTTCATTGTTGAAATATGCGATTTTTTTTGTGCTGCTTGAAAATGTGCCACCTATCCAACTGCCTACATTACATCTGGTCTGGATGTTGTCACATAAAGTAAGCTTCCAATCATTGACCTTTACTGCCTCTAATATGTAGACCTTAAATCATCGTCTTTACTTAAATTACAAATGGTTTGCATAGGAGTATTGAATAGTTTGCAATCTTCCATTCCGAACCTCTTTAACATTTTTATGATATACTTGGTTTGAGAAATAAAAATTCCTTGGTTGCTTTGTTAGATCTGAAGACCCAAAAAGAAGGATAATTATCCAAGTAATGACATTTCAATTTCATTCTACATATTCTTTGAAAATTTCTGGCTCATCATGTCATCATCACTTCCAAAGATAATATTATCAACATAAACTTCAACTAACAAAATATTATCTTGATTTACCTTGATGTAGAGATTGTTTTCTGCATTTCCTTTCCTGAACCCTTGTTGTTGTCAATATCTGTCCAGTTTGGAATACCATGCTCTGGGGCCTTGTTTGATACCATACACAACCTTCTTCAATCTGCAAATATAATTTTCATTCTCTAACACCTAAAATCCTTATGGTTTCTCAATGTAGTCTTCTTCTTCTAGATCCCCATTCAGGAAGGTTGATTTCACGTCCATATGATACACTTTAATATTCTTGGAGCATGCATAAGTGAGGATCAGTCAGATTGCTTCCATTATGGTGACTGGGGAAAACATCTCTTCAAATCTGATACCTTCAACCTAAGCGTATCCTTTACATACCAATATATCTTTGTTTCTGGTAACCTGTCCATATTCATTCAATTTGTTTCTGAAGACCCACTTTGTGCTAATAAAATTCTTGTACCTTGGCCTTGGAACCAATTCCCAAGTTTCATTCTTCTCTATCTGATCCAAATCTTCATCCATGGATTTTATCCAAAATTCATCCTTGTTAGATTCTTCAAAGTTGCTTGGCTCAATTAATATAAGAGTTCTAGGTGAAATTGTTATGGTGAACAAGTTCTTCTTCTAGTCTCAACTCCTGCATCTTTGTTTCTGATAATTTGATCTGATGGATAATTATTTTGTATTTGTTTGCTAGGTGTCTTTGGAGGTACTTGAAAATCTTGTTCTTTCTCTTCTAATCCTAACTTCTCTTCTTCATATTCCCCTTATGTTACTTCTTCTTCCTTTGCTTCTTCTTAGTGAACCTGTTCCATTGACTCCTTTTCTTCTTCCTTTATTTTTCATGCACTTTTCTCATCAAACGTCACATAGATTCTCTTCACAACTTTGTTGATCCTTAGATTGAAACATTTGTCTAATTTCCTTGTGCTCAAGTACCCAAAAAGTACGCCTTTGTCCACACGAGAATCAAACTTTTCCATTTTTCCATATTCTCTTTTGATGTAGCATTTGCTTCCAAAAAATCTGAAGTGCTTCACATTCGTTGGTCTTCCTTTCCATAGCTTGTAGGGCATTTTATCTCTGTTGTTTCTAAGAATTAATTTGTTTTGAATGTAAATTTTTGTATGCACTGCATGTTCCCAAAAGGCGTATGTCAACTTGGAATCCATTAACATAGTTCGATCCATTTCATGTATTATCTTGTTCTTCCTTTCGATCACTCCATTATGTTATGGTTTCCTAGAAGCCAAGAATTTCCTTCGTGTCCCATGCTTGCTGCAAAAATACAAAAATTCCTTTGAAGTAAACTCTCCTCCATTATCCAATCTCAAACATTTTATTTTTGAATCTATTTCATTTTCAATCGTTTCCTTGTATATCTTAAAATTATCAAATGTTTTTGACTTCTTCCTGAGAAAAACAACTGTAGTCATCCTTGTATAATCATCAACCAATAACATAAAATACTACTCACCTTTCAACCCTTTTGTTCTAGTTGGTCCAACAAGATCAATATACACAATTTCCAGTGGCTTTGTTGTGGAGTATTATTTTGACTTCAATCTGGTATTTGTTTTCTTTCCTTGCTGACAATGATTTCATAAAGTGTTGGTTGTCTTCGTGATCTGGGGAATTTATATGAATGATTCCTTTTTGTTGACTTTGACAAGGTTATCAAATTTTATGTGACCCATTATTTTTGTGTCGTAGACAAACTTCATATTCCTTTCCTAGACAACACTTTTCATTTCCAATTTCACTTAATACATATATGTTGCTTGGAGTTCTTACAACTATTGCAACCACTCTTCCTGAACCTTCTTTTCTTATCTCTCACTTCTGTGAATCAAACACAAGTTTGTGACCTTGGTCACACATTTGAATTACACTCAAAATATTGTGTTTCATATCTTCCACTAGTATAACATTCTCTTCCTTGGTATGATTATTTCCAATTATGATTGTGCCTCTTCCAATGATTCTAGCTTAATCATATTTTCCAAAGGAGACTGGTCCATATCTTTCCTTTCTCAAGGTTAGAAACATGTCCTTATCACCTGTCATGTGCTTTGAGTATCCACTTTCAATATACCGACCACATTTCTTGTGTTTATCTTGTAGAGAAACTGTGCATTATTCATTGTTGAATTGATTCTGCTTTCTTATCCATATTCTTTGAGGTTCATGTCCGTGGATGTTGTTATTATGTTGTGATTCTCTTGGAGGAACTGTCATTCTACAATATTTTTCCATGTGTCCAAAGTTGTTTCACTTGTAGCATTCCATCTCAGTACTGAAGGATTCAAACATGTTGTATCTTGTGTACTATGTTTCACTAGGCCTTCTTGAATAATCATTTCGTGCATAAATTTCACGATTGTCTCTATTCCTGTTATTTTCTCTGCAATTCACAACCTTATGGCCAAAATTGTTACATGAATAACATAAGCCAATAAAAACGGTTTGATACCTAGGAGTTGTAGATATTCTAAAATGAGTTATTCTTTTGAACCCTTCTTCTTCTTGAGGCCTTCTTGTTTTTTATTGTTGTTGATTCTGAAATCTAAATCTTCTGGGTGGAGGAGTGTCTATGTGATCTTCCTTGTAAAAATCTTATCTCCTCTAACTGTCTCTTCATAGCTTCTTGGTTGTGTTTTTTGATCTAGTTTTTTAGATATTCATCCCTTTACTGTCTAGTTGTATCTAAGTCTGGACTTGTCATGATTTGGCCTTTGACTACTAATAATATCATACAAAACTTTGGAGTTGTTCTATATGTTTTTCTTTTGAAGGTCTTTTCTCAATGTGACAATCTCTGCTTCCAAACCTCCAATGACCATATCTTTTTCTTCCAACCGCTCTTTGAGTGCTTCTTCAATTCTTTTGTCTTCTTCAACTTGGATTTTTGATTTAGTGATCATTTTATCTAGTTCTTCGGAGTTGGAATGTTGAGTTTCCTCTTTTCTTTTTAGTTCTTCCTGTAGTAACTTGTTTTTCTTCTTTTCCCTTTTTATAACTTCTATGGAACTCAACAGTTCTTCTATGTAGTCAACCTCTACCTCTTCATATTCTTATTTGGTACCTTCTTCATGGAAATCTTCTACTTCCATGAATATAACCCTTTCTGTATCACTTTCATTGACTTCATCTCTGTCTGATGAGGTATTGTCTTCTATGGTGCAAAACCTTTTCTTGAAAAAAATCTTTTTGGTTATTTTTCCTTTGTATATTTGTTTTTTATTTGAATCATATTCTTCATTCCTTTTCTTTTTATTATGGGGACATTTTTTAATGAAATGACCAATATCATCATAATTAAAACAAATCAATGGAAGATTGTCTCTATATTTGTCGGTTCCCTTTTTCAGTCTTGTGACAAAGTTGGCTACTTCTTCATCATCTTCTGAGATGTCACTATTAATGCTATCTAACTTTTCCTTTTTCTTTCATTTTTTCTTTGACTTCTTGGATTCTTTGAATGTTTCTTCTTTTGTAACTGGATTCTCTTGTTTTGTTCTCATTTCATAGGCTGTGAATATTCCATGTAGCTCATCCATGCTTATCGAATACATATATGTTCTTTCTTCTAGTGCTGAGATCTTAGGATCAAATCTCATTGGAAGAGATCTTAGTAATTTTTGAACAATTATAGATTCATCAACTTATTCTCCTAATCCTCTAATTGCATTCACTATTTCATCAACTCATAAAATGTAAGATGCAATATTTTCATCTTCCTTCATCTTCAGTTATTCAAATTGACTTCTGTAAGTTTGAAGTTTTGTTTCCTTGACTTTTGCGTCTCCTTCATAAATATTCTGAATTTCGTCCCAAATCTCCTTTGTGGAGCTGCAATCCATAACTTTGACATATACCGAATCAACTAGACCATTCAAGATAACATTTTTGGCTTTCTAATTAGTTAGACTGAGTTTCCTTCCATTTTCATTTGTTGGAGGAATGGCGGGTTCTTTATATCCATGTATTATTGACTGTCAAACCTCAAATCCCTATGCTTGTACATATGTTTTCATCGTTCTTCTCCAGAATGCATAGTTATGTCCATAAAATTGTGGTATTCCACTTTTATACATATTGTTGCTCTCCATGATCTGCCTTCTAGTGGTTAAATTGATTCTTGAAGGAACCTACTCTGATACCAATTGTTGGATTACTGAGAGGGGGGGGGGGGTGAATAAGTAATAGAGATTTTTAATCCTTTTCAACTGTAATATATAAGTTTTTTTTTATCTTTATGATGAATTTACCATTATCGTTCAATAAGTGCATAATAAATAAACCATGAACAATGGGAAATCATACACATACACAATACACCAATATTTTTATGTGGAAACCCAATGTGAGAGAAAACCACAGAATTATTTTTCTTATATGTCTTTAAGAATTACATTCATTAGAAGAACCAACTTCCTTTTCTCTCCAGCTGCAACTGGAAGGAGGATCCAACCCCCTATATTTTTAGGCTACAACCCGAGGGAAGCTCCAACACTCCAATTCTCTAGCTACAACTAGAAGGTGGATACAACCCTCTATGTTCTTCGGCTACAAATGGAAGGTGGTTACAACCACCTATCCTTTCCCCATCCAACCACCTTGAAATATAAGTTTCAAATAAATGATGAAACTACTACCACACTATCACTGTGAGATATACCATTGTAAACATGTACCAATCTATGCCAACAACCTATAACCAACCTGTACCAATAACCTGTAATAAATCTATACCAGTAATCATCATGCACCAACAAATACCAACATATACGTGACATGTATATGTTGCAGCACTCCTATGTACGCGACCTGTCTATATTGTATATTGCATATATACGTGACCTGTCTAGACTACARCCTGCATACACCTTCAGAAAGATAGGGTTTTCACCTTTCTAAAACTCATAAAATGTCAACCCTCCATACCTTCACTTCCTCTATCACATCCACCTGMATCCTATAACTGTATCCAATWTGTAATAGTGCATCTAWGTATCTCTAGTCATGTTCCATACATTTGAATACAATCATAATCATGTATAATAAACAATTGCATGGACTAGACATCAAACCCTCACTAATATGCAACCTCAAACTACACCAACAACTTCACCAACACATCACAACAAAAAACCCTCAACCATGTATTGAGAAATACAAGATATGTCTCAACACTCAACCCAACAAGATGTAGCAATAATGAATACCAGACATACTAGTGATGTATTTATGTATATCTAACTCATACAATAAGTGCCATACAACTGAAAACATCTCTAGAGAAAATCCTCAAACTCCCATAAACATATCTCATGTAGACAACAATATACAACTACACATAAGAATATGACATACATTTTAAACATGTATATATATATATATATATTCTATACCTAATCACTATAGACCTTCCCGGGAACTTGCTCTCAGAATATGAGAACCTAGCATCCTCATCTACTCAAGATTTCATGGATTTTTCCCAACTGTACGTGACCTCCTCTTCTTTAGCCCACGTATGTACACGACTTCCTCCACTACATCCCGTGTACACCTAAAAAACTAGGTTTTTTTTTTGTAATTCAGATGTATCAATGAGTACCTGGAATAAACTTTTCACAAATAATAGATATTCAATGCACTCAATAGGTGCTAATAGGAGACACTGTCTCTCTTATTTATACTCTCCAAGTAGCTTCCTCAAGGGGTTACTTTCTAACTAACTTTACCTGACTTCCTGCTTTTAGGGTTAACCCACTTCTAACCACTTTGTCCACTTACAACCACTTTATCCACAAATAGTAAACTCACGACTTATAGTTGCAACTAATTTATTTTTAATTATTTTCTTTTTGCAACAACTTAACTCAAGATTAACTCCTAGTTACAACCACTTTGATTAGTAAACTTCTTCTAGGAATTTATAGAATAAATTGACCTCTTTGACCTTCTAGGGGCTTCTATATAACTCATGAGGGTTCTCCAACTTCACAAGGCTTCAAATCTCTAACCGTGAGGAGTTATGTGACGTTCCACATATCACCGGAAATGGCATGACATGTACTATCCATGTAGAGTAGTATTAACTGCAAATACATTGATATTCATAGCTTTCTACCTCAAACAAACTTAATTCCCTTAACCATATTGTTGGGGATACCAAAATTTTCTACCGGACTTGCTTCAAGGGTTGACATCAATGAAAACCAACCCTTCAAAAGGTGTGTGGGATTCCCTTCGATGCATAGTGCATATCCTATACTCCTCATTACTCTTCCTTGGTGTTCCATGTGTGGGTGCTTTACTTGATAGAATAGGGTGGCATGTAACATGGAGATTGGGCCAGTTGAACATAGACCCAATATTTTTGCAGAATAGAATGAAACCATTGATCTTACTTAATGATATTGGGCATACTTTGTCATGAAAATAAATTGAACTTTATAACCTCAAAACCTTAATGTAGAGCTTCTGGTAGTGTGCCCTTTATAAAGATCGCCAATTTCACTACTTAAAGTTCAAAATTCTGGTAGCGACTCTTTTAAAGAATTCGACAAATTCTCTATTGAATGTTTATGACTTCAACAACTCAAAATATTTTGAGCCTGTAAATTTTCCTCTTTGAGAAAAAAAATTCTTCTGGAATAGAGTAACTCAACAAAACTTTGGAGAAATTAGGAAAATTTTACATTACAATTTTAGTGCTAACATCTAGCTCCAACTGGGGATGATGTCTTCTCTGTGAGGCATCAAGAACTTGTGGACCCTATTCCTCCTCATTCAGATTCTTGAACCCTACTCTAAAACCATTCCTGCAAACCAAAACTACTCATGCTAGCTAAAGTAAACTGGAAACCAAACCATCAATATGAAAAGAAAATGACTTGAATATCCACCAATGTTTTTCCATTGGGCTATGGATTATTTATTCAACTAGTCTACTGCAAACCAAATTCTTAGAAAAGAGAGCTTATTCTCCTACTCTAATCAGCTGAAACGTTTCTTGATCATGTGTAATCAAATTTCCAATGTATCCAAATGAGAAATTGATTAATTAGCATACCTTATGGAATGTAGTTGAAAGAACAAAAAGAAGGTAACATGTGCAACAAACATTCCATGTACAACCCATACTCACAGGTCCAAATTGATGTTAGGATAAAATCTGCAACATTTGGGACACTCAAAATATAATATTCCATCCAAGCTATTATTGGATCTTGGAGAACATGACAGAACTCCACCCGGTTTAAAAGGCCAGGTTGTTGTTGTGTGAAGGTTGCTTCATCAATAAAACTATGTTATTCTTGTACGCCTTTATACAAACCATATGTATCATATGCTTCATAGTAATCGAAGACAACAAAATCCTCTTGAAACATTTGATAATTTTCTTGAGCAGAAAATTCTTTAGAAGATTTAAAATGTGGAAGATTGAAAAGCAATGATATACTTTCATCAATTTCAAGAGAATAAAAAAAATATCAATTCTCATTTTGATTAACATGTAAGGAGGAAATAATTTCTCATCTTGATAATATTCATGAATCATGCCAGAACTAAGATCCCGAAAATATTCCTTTGTTTCTTCAATAGTAAATCTTCTTTTATCCACACTGCTAGAAGAAACATCTACTTCATGTTGAACATACGATTCAAATTCTTTGCAGCAATGTTCAAATAGAATATCATCAGGAAAATATATTCTATAATGAAAATGAAATGAAGTATGAAATTCCTTCAATGAAGAGATGCTAGAAGAAGGCAAATATTTACACCATTCTAGAATGTTTACTTACAAATAATATCTAAACATACTCATCAAAACATTCTCATGAACAATAACCATCTGATTCATGCATTCATGAAAATGTAACAAATGTTGATCTATAATTTCTTCATCTTCTCCTCTAAACCTTGGAAGAGAAATTTCCCATTCATCTATGTTAGGGATAGGATTGGGAAAGCCATGTATATTTGAAAAATCAAAGGAGACAAACCTCATAAATATTATATAATTCATCCGAATATCAAATAAATTTGACATTATGGACCAGTGGAGTTGTCAATGGATTCTTCAGTCATGGAGTCGCTAGGTGAATGATATGTAGTCAAATTTTGTGTCTATTTCTTTTTCACTGTCAAGAAATAGAACTAATCGTTGTTGTATACCCAGGGAAGATAACTTTGTTTCTCCTCTCCCCGGTAACATTGACAAAAGATGTTAGTTCTAGAAATGTTGTAAGACTTCATTAGAACTATGCCTAGCACATCTTGAAATATAATTTTTTGTTTGGTTGGGATGGTGGATCAGGTAGACTGAGACTGAGATATAAGATCAAAGGAAACTCACAAGCTAATACAATACATCCATGGAATGAAGGTAAATGAACTTAATTCTCAGACACTTAGGATAAAAGGGTGAAAGAGGGAAGAAATGAGAAACACATATATATGAATATATTAATCTCACGGGCTGCTCAATCAATACAATCACAAGAATGAAGATACAATAATCAGAAATTCTTTCCAATTACAAATACAAATACATAAATGAAACTTGTGAGGTATGGGAAATTACAACAAATGATTTACTTCTAAAGAATCCATAAAAGACAATATTAATGAATGCTTCATCAAAACCATTTCATTTAAGTAAGAAGGAAAGGAGTATGATAGGACATAGGAACACACGTGTGAAATCAAGTGCACAAAGATGCTTCAATAATGTAACATATGCATAAGTATGATTTTTCCCAAATACAAAAGATATGACTTTAAGACCAAATTCATAATACCTAGGACCAAACCCCCTAGGTACAACCTCTCTACTACATTCAAAATCCTGTAATTTATAGAATATTACAATATATCGTTTGTTATTAGGGAATAACAACTATGACTAAACCAAAAATAAATGGAATCTTTGATTTGTGGAAAAAGATTAGGAACTACCTAATTTTCCTCCATCGAATTTGGAACAAATGAAATTGTATTTCGACAATGGTTGGCCTAGAAATGTTTTGATTGATTTAATATTGATGTTGATCATCTATTTTCAATCTAGAATTGATTTACCGAAAAAAAATAACTCTTACTAGTAATGATGGCTCAAAAATAATGGGTAAAGATCTAATGCTATTATTTCTCCATGTAATCTGGAATTGATGCTTGATTTATCAAGATAAGGCTTTTTGGAGAGATCAAAACTATTGCTAGAAACAAAAATCACACTGTGGAGAACATTTTTACAAATCTTCCAATCTATTCATGCACATGAAATTTTTTCAAAACTTTTTTAAATCAGAACCCTCTACCAAGAAACCAAATTTTGCAAATGGATTTATAAGTGAGAAGTCAAATGATTGAAAAAGGTGCAAGTATTAAATTTCATTTTCATCATACTTGTGATAGTGTAGAACACCACAACGCTCAGAAGTATCGAATATTTTTGGGTTGAGATAAGAGTGGTTTGTTTTTAACCATTTTGGACCCGTAATCAATGTAGTATGTCGATTTGTCCTTATCTCTTTTATGATCTTTTCGTCTTGCATCCAGAGGAATATTAAATTTTTTTGGCCCAATTGCAAATTCGAATGGACTCTATATAATTTGTATGCATTATGTAAATGATAATTTAGAAATCAATGACGAACTGCCCCTTCGCTTGCAGCTGGATGTATGCCAAAAAAATATGCAAATTGGAAACTATAAAATACAATCACGATCACCCTCATTAATGCAAACTTGAACCTTCGACGCATTGTACACAATATATTGAATTCATGGGCACTCTGGTGGGCACTTACCTTGACACATGGGCATACTTGTAATATTTACTTGGTGCATGCTTTGGCACTTGCTGACGCATTTTGGTTTTCCATATTGTGGAAAGATCTCACATGAAACATGTAGAAATATAAAATAATGTTTGTATACAATCATTTATGTGACATTCATCAACGATTAATGCAATGACTATAGACCCATGAGCTCTCTCTACTTCCGCATGGGAACCTTCTAGTTCAAGAACTAATGTTCTTGATCCTTTCTTTCGATGACCACAATACAAGTAGGATGATAGGAGAAGCCCCACAGACAAGGCAATATTTTGAACAACAAGTAACACATGGGATATTTTGGGCCATGAGCTCTCAGCCTTGACATTTGGAAGTTTGGTGGTGCATTTTTTTTTTGCATCGACGCCACTTGGACTTACCTTGGCACTCCTTCCCTTGGTCATTCTTGAGACTTGATGAGTTCGGTGCTCAAACGCTGGGCACTTTTTGGTTTTTTTGTGTATGAGACTTTATCCCACATGCATAGTTTAAATAAGATTTAAACTCTATATATATCCAGGTGTGTGGAATGTTACTTGATGCATAGTGCGTAACCTATACTCCTTGTTACTCTTCCTTGGAAATCCGTTTGTGGGCATTTTAATTAATAGAATAGGGTGGCATATAACATGGAGATTAGGCTAGTTGAACATAGACACAATATTTTTGTAGAACAAAACCATTGATCTTACTTAACAATATTTGACATACATTTTCATGGCAATAACCTGACCTTTATAACCTCCAAACCTTAATGCAGAGCTTTAGGTAGTGCACCCTTTCGAAAGATCACCATTTTTACTATCTAAAGTTCAAACTTTTTACATTTTCATGACAATAACTTGACCTTTATAACCTCCAACACTTAATGCAGAGCTTTAGGTAGTGCACCCTTTGGAAAGATCATCAATTTCACTACCTAAAGTTCAAACTTCTGGTAGTTGTTATAGGATAAATCGGTAAATGCGGACATAAACTAATCTCCCTAGATCCACCTGGATCTAGAACAAAACAGGACAGGATATGATGTTTTCCTTAAGTTACAATCATTGATCTAAGTGTCAAAGAAGGAATTGATGACTTACCTTTGAGATCGCTTCCTTATATCTTTGTTGTTCCCACTTCGCTCCAGTGCTCTTGTGAGACCAAATCTGCAATGACACAAACCAACCAAAGTGAAAGAAACTATGATATATTCAATGAAAACTTAAACATGTGATCAAGGAGTCATGTAATAAAATAAGAATAATTTTATGAGAAAGAAACATGTCACTGTATTATATTGAATAAAAGTAGAATATACAATCGAAATGCCTTGATGTCGCAAGTTCCCTTTTAGTGGTCCTTCATTCCAACACACACATATACTTGCTCCGAGATTTGCATGAAGATGATCTTCAAAATCTTAATGGGCAAATGTAGACCTCAAGTATCAACTAAAATAATATTCTTCACACAATCTCCAGCCTATTCTTCCAGCAATCCTTTGCTCAACTTTGTTTAACTGTGCTTAACCTTTTCCATGAGAAACCCATTATTATATAGGAGAAGCTGAAGTGGTTAAAGGGATGAGGATGATCCCACCAAATTAGAGAAGTCAGTAGGATTGTAACCATATAGACTCCACCTCACATTCCAGAAGATTCCCCTTCTAGAAACTTCTTGAACGTCTTTCCTCTTTTGGCTTTCAAACGCCACCGCACCCTGCCTACATAGCATCCTGCGGAAATCCCGTAGGCCAACTATAGAGCAGCCTACAGAAATCATGGATTTCTGCACTGTACACTATGGGTAGCCTGCGGTGTCCTTCTAAAAATAAGTCTTGCAGGGGAGGAAAGAAGTCACTTTTCTCAGGCAAAAGATGATTTTGAGGGCCTGATTACATGCTTGTAAATTCATCATCAAAGTGACCAAAATAATGTGTAACAGAATTCCCCCCAAAGTATGAGGTCAGAACTTGTGACGCCCGAAATACTTTGTAAAATACGTTTGTGTGTGTGTCAGGAACAAAGAACGCACCAAACGGGAACCTTCAAACAAACAAGCATCTGCACAATACGATACCATATCTGAAGTAGGCATTCCCATGTTCAGACTACAAATGATTGAACTCATAAGTGTAAGTCATGGCCACTAATAATACATTGTGGATCCATGTCATCAAAATGTTACATAGCCACCAGGAATACACTGTGGATCTATGTATGAGAAAAATTTGGATGCAACCATAGCCATGAGACATACAAAGTGGATATATGTGTCAATACAAATCATCAATATTCCATCGCACCCTGGACCATGAATGATGAGATCCAGGGTCTTCAAACCCGTCGTCCATAAGTATGAATCTAGCCATATGATTATAGGTGCCGGAGTCGAACATGGTCAAAAACCGCTTAATTACCGGTCATTAACGAAAATCGTTAACAAGCACGAAGTAAATCACCATTGATGTCAATGACTCCCAAGGTACTGTAGTACAATCCAACGAATGTGACTAAATGAGTTGAAGTCGAACATTCGATGGAATCTTTTGATCAGGGACCAATGATGTGAATCCACTGTCAAGAGCGAAGAAACCTACCATTAGGGCATGCAGGCTCTAAGGTACTAAACGATTACTAAGTCTCATCCATGGATAATGAGTTGAATTCGACAGGAAGAGACTCATCACAGGAGAGCCTTGATGTATCCCCCATTAATGACACAAAATAAGTAACAGATTTAAGATAGAGTAAAACATGAATATGATTTGAAACTGACACAGGGAAGGCTGACATGGTAGGAATTGACAACTGTAGATAGCTGACTCAAGAGAGGGCTTATTCAGACTACTCTTGAACATATGGATGACACAACGACAGTGTTGGCAGCATTGACTCAAAGATGACCCAAGATGTAAAATTGTAGAAAGTCAGATGAGAGACAAATGGATTTCCCAACCTGGATTCAAATGATGAAAAGGGGGTGTCATGTTCAAGAGAGACTAGTACTGCCACTGACACAGATATAGAGACACATTTCTTTCTCAAATTTTCCCCCACCATTTATGGCGAGTACCTCTTTATTTTTACACAAGCTTGAGGAGGATAATATATGCTTGTAATGTAAGCTCATCCTTTAGACGAGTCCCTCAGAGTATTTTTAATGAACCCTAAGAAGGAGTGGTTTGGTCCCATGTGGGTCTTTCGATGTTTATTTAACGAGTCCAAAGATAGAAAACTCGGGGTTTTTTCATGTTTAAAGAGTCTGAAAAACACTTAAAGATAACTCTCTCAGTTCCTTTTTCGTAAAATAGTTCGATAGGACCGAAAAAGTGATAAACTATCACCCATCGAACATTTTATTCAAAAACTTTTATGAGCGTGAAAAGAACAAGGTCGCTCAGAAATATTTTCATTTTTATGGAGTGTGAAAAGAGCTTAAATGATACTCCATGTGTGTGTCTTTTTGTGTTACCATGGAGACTAGGAAAAGATGACAAAAATATACTCAGTTGTGTTCTCATAAATTTTCAAGCATGAGAACGAACGAAGAGTGAACTCGAGGTTTTAGAAAAAACCTAAAATGTATTGATATGTGTAATGAAGAGAAAAAAAATTACGGAACAAACATCCATACTCCGTTAATTAGGACCCTAGTCTTCTTCCTGGAAGAAACAAGACACTCACGAGACTATTAGACTTGAGGGTTTATATCCAAATACATTTATATAATATAAAATATTATGACAAAAGGTAAAAAGTGAAATAAATAAGAGTAAGAGTTCCTTTTACCGTTTCATTTGCATTTAGTCAAGAACTTGTCTAAAACCCCCTTTTTCACCCCTTACATCGGTTGTTGATTGTGAGGAGTACAGGCGACCATTTGGCGAATGGTCTCCATCAAGATGGTAAGCTCTTCATCCTCTTCCTTTTGAATGGATTGAAATTCATTTTTAGTGGTTAAAAGATGTTTTTTTGGTGAGTATTTGGGCCAGTAGGCATGCACTGGGGCTGCCGCAGGTGACTAGTATCGGGCCCTACAAAAATCAAGGATTTCCGCAGTTGCCCAATGGTTCACCTACGGAAATCTTGCACTGTAACTGAAGTCTGGTTGCGGAGGTCGAAAACCCAAAAAGAAATGCATGCGTTGGACCAAAAAGAATTCAAAAAATGATGATTAAAGTTGCTAATTGTCTTCTCTCATCTCCATGCAGGTGTTTGATTGCGAAAATGTTGGAGTGGAGAGAACGAGATCATGAGGATGATTAATTCATGGCTTTGAATGATTTGGGCACCGTCAATGCTCTTCGATAGTGTGGCTTGTTAAAGTTCTTCAAGATCCAGGGCATGAGAGCCCAATTGAGACTATTAGAGTACTTGGTCGATAGGTGGGACGTGAACCAAAAAGTATTTCATGTAGGTGTTCATGTTCTCTCCTTGGACATTGAAGATATTTACTTTTTGATGGGGCTATCCCGTCGTGGGGCACTTTTTTACCCTCCACGTCATTTGTGTAGGATGCAAGGACTACCTCCGGAAGATCTAGAAGTTTCTCAACCCTTGCTTCCTAATCCACTAGAGGACTCTCCTCAACAGAGTGAAATCCAAGACCACATACCTTCACAAGCAGATAGAACTGACTCTTTAGAAATTTTTCGAATCATTTCCGATTCTTTGGACACTTTCTGCTTACCTCCTGGATATGAGAGACCTATTCTCCAACTGAACTCGCCCAGAGAACTTGTTGTTGAAACTTCTGGAATACCAACTGGAATCCTTTCCGGCCTTGAAAACGAGGATCCCTTTTGGACCACTGACATATCTCAAACTCTGACTTCTAGGCGGAACCCTCCCGGCTTAGAGGCAGAAGCTAAGATACTTGTTGTTTTTGAACCACCTGAGACATCTACTACATTTACGATACGTTTAGATCACTTTAATAATACAACTTTCTATTTCTTCACTGGTTCAGAGGTTGGTCCTAACTCAACTATCCCTCTTCAACAAACCCATTCCACAATGGTCCCAAACACTACGATTATTCCCACCAGGAATACGGTGCCTAGCCAACCTCCTATTGGCACACCGCTTTTGTCTAGACAAATCCTGTCACTCCCTCTTGGGTATAATGATTTGAATGCTTCTATCCCCATTCCTACCCAAGTCCCATCCGGAGCTTCTGGAGTCTTTACTCCTCCTAGGTATAGTGTTTCTTCCGGTTCCATTCTGACACCATCCCAGTTCCTCTCCAGAGGGTCTTAACCACCTTTTATAGGAGGATTTGGACCCAGTGGCTCTACCACCTTTGGAAGTTCTACTCCGTTATTCACTCCTGGTTATCAAATTCCTATTGGGGGATAGTATAACCCAGAGGTGGGAATTCAATTTGGAGGTCAAACCCAAATTGGGGCATCATCCTCGCCTGGGGGAAAACCCCCACTCAGAGGATATAATCCACAATATGGAAAAAACATCCCTAGATCACTAGCCGAGTATTGGAATCTTCCTATTCAAGGAAATCCACAATCATCTGGGGGGAAACAACCTCAAGTTAGCTCTTTCTTACCCCCTAGTTCAGGCCAATCATACCTCAGTTCTTCCAATCCCATTTTGGGTTCAAACGTTGAACCTAGTGTCCCCCCCCAAAGGAACATCCCTAACGGAGTCACCAATTTTGTTATAGGATAAATCGGTAAATGCGGACATAAACTAATCTCCCTAGATCCACCTGGATCTAGAACAAAATAGGACAGGACATGACACTTTCCCTAAGTTACAATCATTGATCTAAGTGTCAAATAAGGAATTGATGAGTTACCTTTGAGATTGCTTCCTTATATCTTTGTTGTTCTCGCTTTGCTCCGATTGTCTAGTGAGACCAAATCTGCAATGACACAAACCAACCGAAGTGAAAGCAACTATGATAGATTCAATGAAAACTTAAACATATGATCAAGGAGTCATGTAATAAAATAAGAATAATTTTATGGGAAAGAAACATGCCACTGTATTATATTGAATAAAAGTAGAAGATACAACCGAAATGCCTTGATGTTGCAAGTTCCCTTTTAGTGGCCCTTCATTCCAACACACACATATACTTGTTCCGAGATTTGCATGAAGATGATCTTCAAAAGCTTGATGGGAAAATGTAGACCTCAAGTATCAACTGAAATAATATTCTTCACACAATCTCTAGCCCATTCTTCAAGCAATCCTTTGCTCAACTTTTCTTAACTGTGCTTAACCTTTTCCATGAGAAGCCCATTATTATATAGGAGAATATGAAGTCGTTAAAGGGATGAGGATGATCCCACCAAATCAGAGAATCCAGTAGGATCGTAACCATATGGATTCCACCTCACATTACAGAAGATTCCCCTTCTAGAAACTTCTTGAACTTCTTTCATATTTTTTCTTTCAAATGCTGTCACACCCTGCCTACATAGCAGTTTGGAGAAATCCTGTAGGCCAACTATAGAGAAACCTGTGGAAATCATGGATTTTTGCACTGTACACTATGGGTAGCCTACGACGTCCTTATAAAAATTAGTCTTGCAAGGGAGGAAAGTAGTCACTTTTCTTAGGCAAAAGATGATTTTGAGGACCTGATTACATGCTTGTAAAGTCATCATCAGAGTGACCAAAATAATGTGTAACAGTAGTGACTCTTTTAAATAATTTGGCAAATCCACTATTGAATGTTTAGAATTTCAGCATCTCAAAATCTTTGAAAGATCACCAATTTTTCTACCTAAAGTTCAAACTTCTGGTAGCGACTCTTTTAAATAATTTGTCAAATCCACTATTGAATTTTTATAATTTCAGCATATCAAAATATTTTGAGCTTGTAATTTTTCCTCTTGGACACGAAAAATTATTCGGGAACAGAGTAACTCAAAAAAACTTTGGGGAAAGTAGGAAAATTTTACATCATAATTTTAGTGCTAACATCTAGCTCCAATTGGGGATGGTGTCCTCCCCGTGAGGCATCAAGAACTTGTAGACCTTGAGCCTTCAATTATTTTGATTCTTGAACCCTTCTCTAAAACCATTCCTGCAAACTAAAACTACTCATACCAGCTAAAGTAAACTACAAACCAAACCATAAATCTGAAAAGAAAATGACTTGAATCTGCACTAGTGCTTTTCCTTTGTGCTATTGAGTCTTTATTCAGCTAGTATACTACAAACCAATACTTGGAAAAAAGAGATTATTATCCTTCTCTAATCAAATGAAACTTTTCTTGATCATGTGTAATCAAATTTCCAATGTATCCAAACGAGAAATTGATTAATTAACATACCTTATGGCATGAAGTTGAAAGAACAAAAGAAATTAATAGGTGCAACAAAAATTCCATGTACAACCAATACTCACAGTTGCAAATTGATGTCATGCTAAAATATGCAACATTTGGGACCCTCAAAATAGAATATTCCATCCAAGCTGCTATTGGATCTTGGAGAACATGAAATAACTCCACCTGGTTTAAAAGGCTAGGTTGCTTCTATGTGAAGTCTGCTTCATCAAAACTATGCTCTTCTTGTACACCTTGAAACAACCCATGAATATAATATGCTTCATAGTAATTGGAGATAACAAAGTCCTCTTGAAACTATTGATAATATTCTTGAGAAGAAAATACTTTAGTAGATTTCAAAGAAACGAGATCAAAAAGAAATGATATACGTTCATGAATTTCAACAGTGTTATAGGAAAATCCCCCTAAACTGGTTCTAAGGCTTAGGTAGAGCGATAACTCCCTTAAAAGACTGACTTATCTCTAATCTACCCCAAAACAATCTAGACTAAGTGATAAGAGAGAGGGAAGAGAAGGTTAAGAATAACACCTTGAATCCTTTCAGTTGATGTAGACCTATTCCACTTGTTGTTTCCTCTTAGATAACACATATTCACCCAAAGTTGACCTCTAATAGACCAAGAACACAAAACAACAACATATACAATCTCTAGTAATCACTTAAAATCCTAAATATATATGTAAATGATCAAATTAGATATGAACATGTACACATAAAGTTTTGGGACAAAGAAAATCTCTTTTATTCATTGACAAGATGAAAAAGTTATAACATTTGCATGCTGACACCACTCTACCAACCAAGTCCGGGCTCCTTTGTCGTTACTCCAAGTGCACCAATCCCACTTACAATTCTCACAAGCAACATGCCAACATAGGGGGGGAGGAAGGGTTGTATAAGGAGAATATATGGAAGGAAAACCTAAGGATATATCTCAGAGAAAGATGCAAAACTTGGGATATGAGAGCAAATAGATTTTGGCAGAGTTTTCTTATTCTCTTGTTCATATATCTAAATGACTCCCCTAGACCCATTTTTATATGAGAAAAAAATGGTTATTTAGTTTGGGAAAGGGATACAGGGGGTAAAATAGTTAAGAAACCCTTCATAGCCCTTAAACTCCGCTGAAATACGATGAATTTTAATTTATTTTTTTTCATTTTTTGGAAGTAAACACGGGCTAACTAGCATGCAACATGTGTATATATGTGGGTGGACTAGCATGCAACATGTGTATGTACGTTGTATGATAGTACAACATGGTGCTTACATTATCCAAAAAGTTGTTTCTTGAAGGAAACCTCAGTTGTATGATTTGGAAAAGGATGCAAATGGATGGGCCAATGTCTTGGATGCATTTATGTGGCATTTTTGGACTATAATAGATGCCCCCTAATGTGTGAGGTTAGAAGAGAAATTGATGGATGAAATACATTACAACATCTTTACACTGTGGGAAGGCTTGGAGTCGAGTGATCCCAAGATTATTATTCGTGAGCATGTCATCTGTAAAATAATGATAATTTCTCTGAGGCAGGCATACCCATGCTCGAGATAAACTAAGCATGGTTTCCAATCAAGTACACTGTAGATCCATGTCATATAAAATAATCATGACTACGATAAAAATGAGAATGTCTATATAGAACGTAGCTGTGAATAATACACAATAGAGATACATCTCAAAATCAGTTGAAGAGATACAAATACAATGTGATATGCATCCTTAGGAAGCATCGATGCATGTAGTTGGAGATGGTAGCTTCATAACTCGAGCAATATCTTCAAGGTCTTCAAAACTCAGGTAGGAGTATATTAGGAGTGTAAGACTCATTGCCCTTAGGTATTTGAAAAATTATCATGGAAAGACTAGAAGAACTTGAACAACATGTACCAAACTTCGTTGATTTCGAATATGCACTTGATTGGATTCTCGAGATGGTCTACTCATGAAACTCAAGAGACTAATTGTAGAATGGTCGACTTAGGTTGGAAGACTTCCCTTAGAAAAAATAACAACAAATGATGAGACTCAAGAAGCATATTATTGACATAAGTCTGTGTCATAGGAGGTACCACAAACTCTCTATATGTTTATAAGAGTAACCAAATGGAGGAGGACACAACTCTATGTAACGAGAACAACCTCCTAAGGCCATACTAGATCCCAATGCTTACAGAACAAAAGAAAGGATGTGCTTTGTCCAAGGATGATGATCTTGTTATCGATAAAAGAGAATGTATATCTCGTCCCCTCTTTTTGGAATATTTGATTTTTCGTCTTTTTATTTTATAAAAGAATAAAAGAATTCTACGTTACAAAGGAGGAACGGGTGTCGTGGGCAAGAAAACTAGTTCCAATCGCATGGAACATACTGATGCTCAGTGCAAGGAGACATGTGCAGGATAAGGATACTGAGGAAAATTCCTCCATGGGTCAAGGTGTCATATCGCAAAGGAAAAAAATGCTAAAAGGCTTGCACCTAAGGAATTTTGTAAAGTTTCATTAATAGCAACATGAAGCTGGCATTAGGCCAAATATGCAAGGATGGGATATGCGATGCGATTATAGAATGACACAACAAGACTCCTTCCATGTAATTTTTTACAAGCCCAGAGAAGGTAAGCTCAACGGTTTTTCACTTTTAGAGAGTTTTAAAAAACACTAAAAGAAGACTCGAGAGTGATATTTTTCATAAGGTTAGTCTCCAGGGTCCGAAAAATAAAAAAAATCATACCAAGGAGAACTCTTTTGGTCACTAAGGCCAGAGTATTCATTTTTCTTAGTTATTCTAGTTGGTCCTGAAAAGGGTAAAACTTATACCAAAATTACATCTCTTCAAAACCATTTTAATGAGTGTGATAGAGACAAGATCACTCGGCTATCTTTTCAATTTTAAGGAGTCTGAAAAGAGGTTCACTATGGACTCACTGCCTTTTTTGTAATTTAGTCCCCTGAGCCTGAAAAAGTATAAAACAAAACTTAGGAGAACTCTCCCGGCGAGACATGTCCCCTAAGGAGTACATTTTTCCTAGGTAATATATTGGCCGGAAAAAGGGTTAAACTTATGCCAAATAGATATTCCTTCTGAAAAAATTAATGAGTGTGAAAGGAACAAGATCACTCGATGATATTTTCTTATTTAGGGAGTCTAAAAAGGGATTAAAGAGGACTCCAGGGGTGTCATTTTTTGTAGATAATGTCCAACTCCCCAAAAATAGATAAACCGAAACTAGGGAGAATGTTCCTTTTTCACAAATTTAGTCTCTCAGGACCGAAAAAGGGTTAAACGTATGCCTAAGAATACACTCCTAGCGAACCATGGCTCCTAGGGTGTACCTTTTTCATAAAAATATCCATCTAGACGAAAAAAGGGGTAAACTATCATTGGACACATGTTCCTTCAAATTTATTTTGACGAGTGTGAAGGTCAACAAGATCGCTCAACAATATTTTCAATTTTAAAGAGTCTGAAAAGAGCTTAAAGAAGATTCCAAGGGGGATCCTTTTCTTACGTAATCCGAACAAGACCGAAAAGGATAAATAAGTTCTTGTTAGATGTCACTTTCAAAGTTTAATTGAGCTTTAAAGACAACAATCCATGCTCTTAGGGAGTCCCTCAGGTAAAAGCCAGAAAAATATGAAGAAGAATGATGCTTCAACACATAGTCATGGTGAGACTAAAAGGACTCCCAAGCCTATGGAAAACTCACAGCATGGATTCCAAAATGCAACAAAGGATATACCTATGGAATCCATTTAGAGGGAAGCTCTACCACCTAACTACGACACTTCTAAAACAACATAGAAAGTTTTTTATCGCACTTTGATGGGATCGACCCTATGGTAAAGAGGAAAAAGTCAACAAAATGCAAAATGCAAGGTGATGAGAACCTAACCTATATGCAAGTGTCGAAAAAAAAACAAATTCACCATAGGATGATGTAAATGTACCCCATCTCATAGAAACATCAAACCAAAATAAAACGTACATAAGAATGACCTAAAGATCCCCCCAAAAGAAACCAAATAATCCACCAAGCCAAGAATAGGGAAAAGAGGACCAAAATAGGGAAAAAATATCCAAAAAGGTCTATAAATAGATGTAGACAACTCATTTTAACCATTGCAATTTGGAAAATAGCCAAAAAGTGAAAAATCCCTCTTCCTTAAAACACAAATTCATGGAGCTATGGTGGACGAAAAGACTTCAAACTTGAAACAATTAAGTACACATGATGTCCTCCAACATTTCAATCCATTATATTTTTCTTTTTAATTTTTTTAGAGGGTGCACACCCTAAAAATGATTCAGGTCTATGTGTACATGGGATATTCACGCTTATCAAGTGTATATATGTGGGATGAGGAAAATGAAGCACACATACATACATGCCTATCTTAAAAACAACCTGCATACATCTCTTAAAGTATTCAAAAAAAAATGAAAAAGACACTAACCTCAAACGTTTTTCATGCATCAGGATGTATGTCCATTTGATAGAAAGAGAGCATGAGGAGCTAGACATACTAGTTGAAGAGGAAACAGGGGCCATTTCCATGATAAATCGATGTGGAATATGGAATCTTTTTCAATGTCCATTCATGAGGGAAAAACCCAGACTACTAAATCATTTTATAGAATAATGACACCTGGACGCAGAGGCCTTCATGCTAGAGGGCCAATCATTGACTCCCACCACCGAGGATATATATTTTTTGACCGATCTCTCTAGGATAGGGGAATCGGTTAACCTGAGGACTTTCCCTCCAAGACCACACAATATAGAGGACTACATTAGCATGCACTGCAAGGCTAGCATTGAGAAAGTAGGCTCTCAGGTTCCAATTCAGAAAATAGAAATCCTCAACCTATGGAAGTTAAACTCATGGTGTTCTTGAGAGACGAAAGAGAAGAGTTAATAATATTTTTAGAACATTTTGCAGAAAGAAAACTATGTTCTACAACTGAAGAAAAAAAATGGCTTTTTAACTTTGAAGGTGAAAAAATTTCAAAATATAGACCAAGATCCTAAAATGTAATTTTTCCTAAATGCGTTTTTGTTTAAAATGCAATGAAAACTACTAGAAATTTCAAGGAATAAACCTACAGGGAACTTTGGAATTGGAACTCTTTTCTTTTGTAAAAACAACTTATGCTACAAACACCAAACAAACATGCATAATAAAATGCAAATGCAGTTAATGAACTACAACAATTTTATTTTATTTTAATATTCTTAGAAATGAAAATAACAAGCACATGTTATTTTTTCCTTTTTCAAATCATAATCAAGGGGAAGAGAAGACAAACCAAAGACTAACATAGACCCTAAGTCACTTCTTAAAAGAAGTGATTCAATGGGATCCACAGGAGGACCTAAAGCTCATAAGTTCATCCTTAACCTTGACAATAAACAAAAGAGATAAAGAAACAAAAAGATTCTTTACAAACTGCAAGATAATCTGAGCCTTGAACCTAGCCAAACACAGTCAACAAAGACCCTAAAGAACTCAAAAAGACTTGAGAATCCAAGATCTTGTTAACAGGAAAGAAAAGTCTTTTGAAAAAAACTCTTCCTGAAGATAGAGATGCGTGTTGAGCATAATAAACATGTGTACATACATGGGTTGTGTATGATGCAGTACATGTATGTACGTGTGCTACACAGAGATAAGGACACTTACACCTCTACAAAATTTTCAAAAATAAAAATTTGGATAGACAACTAGGGAAAGAGAAGATGGTAGGCACCTGGGAGGTGACCAAAGACTCGACCTGACTCAAAATACTCATAAAATTCAGAAATAAAATTAAAATCAAATCAAACCAATATCTCCCACTAAGACCCTAGAGAGAATCCCCGGTGGAGTCACCAATTCTACTATGGGGAAAATCCCCCTAAACTAGGTCTAAAGTTTAGGTAGAGCGATAAATCCCTTAAAAGACTAACTTATCTCTAATCTACCCCCAAAAAAACTAGACTAAGTGATAAGAGAGAGGAAAGAGAGGGTTAAGCAGAGCACCTTGAATCCTTTCGGTTGATGTCGACCTCTTCCACTTGTTGTTTCCTCTTAGATAACATATATGTGCCCAAAGATGACCTGCCACAGACTAAGAACACAACACAAAAAGATATACAATCTCTAGTAATCACTTAAAACCCTAAATGTATATGTAAATGATCAAATTAGATAATAACATGTACAAATAAAGTTTTGGGACAAATATAATCTTGTTTATTCATTGACAAGATGGAAAGGTTACAACCTTTACCTGTAGACACCGCTCTACGAACCAAGTCCTAGATCCTCTATCGTTACTCCAAGTACACCAATCCCACCTAGGATTCTCACAAACAACATGAAAAAAAATGGGGGAAGGAAGGGTTGTATAAGGAGAATGTATGGAAGGGAAAGCTAAGAATATATCTTAGAGAAAGATGCAAAACTTGGGATATGAGAGGGAAGGGATTTTGGCAGAATTTTCTTATTCTCTTTTCCATATATATAAATGACTCCCCTAGACCCATTTTATATGAGAAAAATATGGTTATTCCATTTTGGGAAGGGATACATGGGGTTAGGAAACTCTTCATATCATGTAAACTCCACCAAAATACGCACAATTTTTATTTTTTTTTGCATTTTTTAGAAGAAAACGTGAGTTAACTAGCATGCATCACACGTATGAATGTGGGTGGACTAACATGCATCACGCATATGTATGTTGTCTGATAGTGCAGCAGGGCACGTACATTATCCAATTTTCTTTTTAAGGAAACCTCAACAATATGATTTGGCAAAAGATGCAAATGGATGGGCCAATGTCTTGGATGCATAGATGTGGCATTTTTGGACTATAAAAAACTAAAGAAACAACAAGCTCAATTCTCATTTTGATTAACAGGTAAGGAGGAAATAATTTCTCATATTTGTAATCTTCATGAATCATACCAGAAATAACATCATGAAAATATTACTCGGTTTCTTCAATAGTAAATCTTCTTTCATCTGCACTGCTAGAAGAAACATCTATGTTATGCTGAACATACAATTCAAATTATTCATTGCAATTTTCAAATAGAAAATCATCAAGAAAATATCTTCTATAATGAAAATAAAATGAAGTATGAAATTCCTTCAACAAAGAGATTCTAGAATGAGGCAAATATCTACACCATTCTTGGTCATTTCCTTCTAAAGAATATCTAAACATCTTCATCAAAACATCCTCATGAACAATACCTAGTCGATGCATGCATTCATGAAAATCTAACAAATGTTTAGAAGGAATTTATTCATCTTCTCCTCTAAACCTCGGAAGAGAATTTTACCATTCATCTTTGTTAGGAATAAGATTGGGAAAGCCAGCTATATTTGAAAAATCAAAGGATACATACCTTGCAACTATTATAGCATTCATCTTATTATGAGATGACTATGACATTCTTAAATAATGGAGTTGTCGATGGATTCTTCAGTCATGGAGTCGCCAGGTGAATGATATGCAATCAAATTATGTCTAGTTCTTGTTCATTATAAAGAAATAGAACTAATCGTTGTCATACACCTAGGGAATATAACTTCATTCCTCTGCTCCCCAGTAACAATGCCAAAATATGTTAGTGCTAGAAATGTTTTAAGACTACATTAGAACTATTCCTAGAACATATTGAAATATAATTGTTTGTTTGGTTGGGATGGTGGATCAGGTAGACTGATACTAGGATATAAGATCAAAGGAAGCTCACGGACTAATACAATATATCCATGGGATGAAGGTAAGTGAATTTAATTCTCATACACTTAGGATAAAAGGGTGAAAGAGGGAAGAAATGGAAAACACATATACGAATATATTAATATCATAGGCTGCCCAATCAATACATTCACAAGAATGAAGAGCCAATAATTAGAAATTCTTTCCAATTATGAATATAAATATATAAATGAAACTTGTGAGATATGGGAAATTACAATAAATGCTTTACTGCTCAGAAATTCATAAAACACATACTATTAATGAATGCTTCATCAAAATCATTTCATTTAAGTAAGAAGGAAAAGATTATGATAGAATACAGGAACAAAATTATGAAATCAAGTGCACAAAGATGCTTCATTAATGTAACATATGCATAAGTCAGGTTTTTCCCAAATAAAAAATATAGGACTTTAAGACCAAATTCATACTACTGAGGACCGAACCCCCTAGTTCCAACCTCTCTACTACATTAGAATCCTAGAATTTATAGAATATTACAATATCCATGCTATTATCAACTTTAGGGAATAAAATATGTCACTAAAACAAAAATAAATGGAATCTATGATTTGTGGCAAAAGATCGGAAACTGCCTAATTTTCCTCCATCGAATCTGGAACAACTGAAGTTGTATTTGGACAACCATTGGCATGGAAATGATGGCATTGATTTAATATTGATGTTTTCAATCCGGGGTTGATTTATTAAAAAAACAAATAACTCTGACTAGGAATGATGGCTCAAAAATGCTAGGTAAATATTTGATGTTATTATTCCTCTATCGAATTTGGAATTGATGCTTGACTGATGAAAATAAGGCTTGTTGGAGAGATAAAAACTTATGTCAGAAACAAAAACCACCCCATGGAGAACCTGTTTACCAAGCTTCCAATCTAATCATGTACGTGAAATTTTTTCCAAACTTTTTTAAATTCATAACCCTCTACCAAGAAACCAAATTTTGCAACCAGATCTATAAGTGAGAAGTCGAATGATTGAAAAAGGAACAATTCTTAAATTTCATTTTCATCATACTTGTGATAGTCTAGAACACCACAACGATCAAAAGTATTGACAATTTTGGATCGAGATAAGAGTGGTTTGTGTTTAAGCATTATGAACTCTCCATCTTGTATCCAGAAGAATCTTCAATTTTTTGGCCCAATTGCAAATTCAAAAAGACTCAGAATATTTTGTATGCATTCTGTCAATGATAATTTAGAAATCAATGAGTAAATGACCCTCTCCTTTTAGTTAGATGTATGCAAGAAAATATGCAAACTGGAGACTTTAAAATACAATCATGATCACCCTCTTTAATGCAGACTTGAACCTTCGACGCGTTGTACACAATATATTGAATTCATGGGAACTCTGGTGCACACCTGCCTCGACACATGGGCATACTTGTAATGTTTACTTGGCACGCACTTTGACAGTTGTTGGCGCATTTTGGCTTTGCATATTGTGGAAATATCTCACAGGAAACATGTATAAATATAAAATAATGTTTTTATACATCCATTTATATGGAATTCATCAACGGATAATGAAATGACTATAGAACTATGAGTTGTCTCTACCTCCTCATGGAGGCCTGCTAGTTCGAGCACTAAATTGTCTCGGGCATATTTTGTCATGAAAATAACCTAAACTTTATAACCTCCAAACCTTAATGCAATGCTTCTGATAGCACGCCCTTTAGAAAGATCGCCAATTTCGCTAACTAAAGTTCAAACTTCTGGTAGTGACTCTTTTAAAGAAGTCAACAAATCTACTACTGAATGTTTATAACTTCAGCAACCAAAATATTTTGATCCTATAAATTTTCCTCTTGGAGACCAAAAATTCTTCTGGAACAAAGTAACTCAACAAAACTTTGGAGAAAGTAAAAAAAAATGACATTATAATTTTAGTGCTAACAGATCCATTTTTATTTTTCTCCAGGAAGAAAAGGTTGATTCCTTTTGTTGGTCATTGAATGCATAGTATGGAAATGATACAACTAAGTTGGGTTATAGAGGCTTGGTAGATGGATCCTTTTTAGGGGAGAGGCAATGGTGGTGGTCAACATTATGGTACATGCAAGATCATTTAAACATGAATATATTTTTATGGTTGGTTCTTAATCAGAAGCTCACAACTTGGGATATCAGTCTCATTAGAGGTTGGATTGGGCCCAATCAATGTTATATTTGTAGAAGTGATGAAAAATACTCATCTTGTATGTTTAGCCATTGTTTATATTCCCAATAGGTGTGGTGCAATATCTGTTCTAATTTTAAAGTTAGTTCTTTGGCCCTTAGGGGGAAGCCTAGAAGAGTGGCTCTTCTTTTGGAAAGATGAATTTGTGGTTAAGGATGTGGGATATCTTCCTTGTTTATTTATATATTTCATATGGTGGGCCCATAATATGAGTATTTTACAAAAAACAATTATACCAGCTAAAGTGGTGGCTAGGCTCATCCTTAAACCAGCGGGTGAATTCATATGTGAGCATAAACCTCTCAAGCAACGAAATCCCATTATGCTTATGTTATTAGAAGGTATCCTTTGGATATTTTTTGATAGGGCTAGCCAGGGGAATCCACCTCAATACGAGGTGGGAGTCGTATTGTATATCTCTAGTGAGCACTTATTTAAGGTAAGATATGCACCGGGAGGTGGTTCAAACATGTAAGGTGAATTTTCAGCGATGTGGGCACTACTATTTTTGGAAAATCTATCAAAAACCACAAAAACAAAGTCATTTCCTTGCTTGGTTGAAGGAAGTACTGGTATGTATTCCATCGATATGGATTCCTAGGGCCCGTCAAGAGTGGGAAGAGGGGTGTACATGAGTTTTTTCTTAATGGTCGGTTTGGAAATGACACATTCCATGTAGGACCTGATATACTTGTTGACATCCCGTCGAAGTTTATGTTGATTAATTGGGTTGGTTTTCATTGATGTCAAATCTTGAAGAAAGTCTGGTAGTGAATTTTGGTAGCACAAAGGTTTGGGTAATGGACTCAAGCTTGTTTGATGTATAATGGTATGAGTTTTTATATATTTGCAGGTAAGACTATTCTAGATGGATAGTACATGTCATGCCATTTTCGGTGGTATGTGGAATGTCACATACCTCCTCATGGTTTGAGAGTTATGGCCTTACGAAGTTGAAGGACCCTCATATGATTAGCTTGAAACCCCAAAAGGTAAAAGAAGTCAAATTTCTTGCAAAGAAGAAATTATTTAAATAATAAAGTGAAGTGACAAAGTCAAAGAAGATTATTTAAATAATAAAGTGAAGTGACAAAGTCAAAGAGGATTATTTAAATAATAAAGTGAAGTGACAAAATCAAAGAGGATTATTTAAATAATAAAGTGAAATGAGAAAGTCAAGGAGGATTATTTAAATAATAAAGTAAATGGAGAACTTTCTAATTATGGAAAGTGGTTACAAGAAGGTTAACCCTAAAATGAGGAAATTGGGTTAAGTGGTCAAGTGGCTATTGGATACATGGACAAGTGGCAATTTGGGAAAAGTTGGACATAGGTGACTATGTGGAAAAAGTGGCCTAGAAGATGCTTCTAAGGAAGCTACTTGGAGAGTATAAATAAGAGGAAAGGCTCTCTCATTTTAATCACACTTGAGCATATTGAATATCTACAGGTGACTGAGGTAACCAAAGGATATCTAAGACGAATTTCAGAGGGAAGGTGAAGTAAAGAAGGCCAAAATTCAAGGGAGGATAAATTCTTTTGATGATGCTTTCTAAGGTATGTTATTTACAGGTTATCTCACCATTTTTGAAATAACTTTTTTTCCAGAATGATTAAGACTGTGAAATTGGGAGGGCATTGAGAACACATATCCAAGTAGTTGTGGTACAAATTTCATCTTGTGGGTCGTTGTATTTTTGGAGTTACACTATGTGGAAAATAGGGTTTGTGGCTAGTCTTGAAACTAGTCTAAAATTGGTGTTTTGGGTAAAAACATCATAACTTATTCACAACAAATCCAAATTATATAAGACCAAATGAATTGGTTAGTGTACAGTCTATAGTATTATGTGTAAAATTTTCAGATCCATACAACAAATATTCTGTGTGGAGCATGCTCTACAAGTTTGCTCTCTATAATAAGCCAAAATTCAAAAAGGTATGCCTTTTTTGCTATAACTCATTTTCTGAGAGTTTCCAAGTAGTGACACTTGGAGGAATTGCATAAAACACACTGAAGAACATTGTGTACTATTTTCAGATCTTTATTCATTACAGGTACATAGTTATGATTATTTCAACTTAGGGTTGTTGACTAATCCAAATCTAGTCATGTGAGACTAAAGTAAAGTTTGATGAAAATGCTAGTCTCTGGTTGTTAAAGTTAAGGAAGGTTTGTAGGTTTAGGTACATGTTGGTGCATGGTTGATGCACTTGTTTATGGTACAAGTTGATTACAGGTTGTTTGGTATAGGTTGGTGCATGGTTGATGAACTTGTTTATGGTATAGGTTGATTACATGTTGACGTACATGTTGATGCATTGTTGATACATGGTTCAAGTTATTGGTATAGGTTGTTTGGTGCAGGTTTATTGGTATAGGTTTGTAGCAGTATATCTCACAGTGATAGTCTGACAATGGTTCCATAATTCTACTTATACATTAGAGAGTTTGGATGGGGCAAGGACAAGTGGTTGTATTCTCACTATGATAGGCCATGGGATTTCCATGTTGAGTGAGAACTACACCCACAACATAGTCTGAAGCATCTGTCTCTATCTCAAAAGGTTGTTGTAGGTAAGGTAATGAGAGCACTGGGTTTGAGTACAAGTGTTACTTCAAATCATTGAATGTTTTTTTTTGTGACTGGACCCACATGAATTTTTCCTTGCCACCACCCTTGGTCACTTGGCTAAGGGCCCATGCAATGTGGGAGAATTCCAACACGAATCTGTGATAACAATTGGCAAGGCCTAAGAAGTTTCGAATATTAGTGAGTGTGGTTGGGGCTAGCTATTCACAACTGACCTAGATCTTGGTTGGATCGACATGTACCCCATGCTCATCAACAATGTATCCTAGGTACTAGACCTTGTTCATGGTGAAGGAGCATTTTTCCAAATTTTCATATGGATTGTGTTGTCAGAGAGTGTGCAAAACATGTTGAATATGTTGCAAGTGTTCCTCCCAACTCCTCTTTCTAAAGATGAGGATGTCATCCAAATACACCACCACAAAATAATTGGTGAAAGGTCATAAGATATCATCCATCATCCTCATGAAAGTTGCTAAGGAATTTTTCAAGCCAAAGGGCATGACCATCTATTCAAAAATACCTTATTTGGACTTGAAGCCAATCTTCCATACATTGATCTACTCTATTTTGGATTTGTGGTGGTCAGAATTTATATCAAACTGAATTATTTGGCCCCCTTGAGGTGGTCTAAGATATTGTTAATTCAGAGAATTGGGTACCGATTCCTGACTGTAATTTTATTTAGGGCCCGGTAATCAATGTAGAGTCATCGGGTCTCGTCTTTCTTTTGCACAACCACGATTAGTGTAACAGTTCCACTATCATAATTTAGAAATTTTGGGAATTATCTCCCATACATGAGAAACCTCCATAACCTTAGCATTAGTGAAATGCCAATCCCTAGTTCAATATTGGAATTCGGGGTTTCTAGGATTAAGATTCATCCACCCCTAAGACTCGCTTTTCCCCAAATTTCGATGCGCTCCCTACGCATTAGCTCTCTTGGTTCAGCTCCCGGATCCACGGGACCTGCTACCATATGTTCGCAGCCCTATAGCTACCCATAGGTTATCTCCCTCTAAAAAAAAAAATCGGGATATCGCGACTCGGGACTTCGCGATTATCGCGAACACGATTCACATGCACAACAAATCCCCGATCCCCGATGGTCAAAGGGTCAACACTTTCCTCTATCGGAGAATTCCCTATCGGGAAATCGACGCATGAAATGTCATGATTCACTTGCCCGGTGAATC
>ML776581.1:3246982-3277301 GCA_009831015.1 Picea engelmannii
CACATCCCCTCTCAGCAGTCCTGCAATATAATTTCATAATGTTATTTACATTCATCGACCTTCTTCATAAGGTCCATTTACAGTACATATTCATGCTTATGAGTTTTGCCATAGTCCTTGGCCAGTTCAGTTATATTTACAATATGGGGGAAACAGGGTGTTACAATTAGGATGTGCCCCTTTTTGAGTAGCTCTTGGATCTGATTCTCGATTTCCTCATTTTCTGACATATATCGGCAATAGACCATCCCATTTGGTAGACATGCGTTGGGGTTCAAATTGATTGACTTATTAACCTGACAGTGCAGAGGTACCCTAGTGAGTGAGGAGAAGATGTATTTATATTTCTCCATGACTGTATCCACTTGCTTCTGTTGCGTGGAGAGAACTTCCGCAGAGGCCATAGATGTGGTTGCAACCTTCCTCTCACTTTGAGCATGAATCACGAAGAAGAAAAAATTTTTGGTCTGAGAGATGACCTTCCTACATTGCTTGGACAAGATCAAGAAAATGGAAGTAGGTGGGACTACCTCGGGTATCCTGTACAATTTCCTATCCAAAGTAATAATAACACTACGAGGCCTAAAATCATATACAACATGATTTTTCCATAAATAAGTTTCGCCCCAAAGAAGATCACAAGCTTCAAGGGGGGTGACATCACACAATACATCATCTTTGAAGGGATTTATACCGTAGGGAAGGAAACAGTGTTGGTTGAGGCAGAGATCGCTCCCTTGGCAAAGCCATCCAATGGTGTATAGATGTGGGTGCAGTGTTGTCGATAGATCCAACCACTTGATGACCTTCGTTGATATGAGGTTCTTCTAGCTATTTTTATCAATGATGAAGTGCAATAGAGTACCCTTTACCCACATCCGTGAATGAAAGAGTCACTCACCTTCCTCTGGTTCATTGGGTTCACCAGGTTGGATCTTGGTGGTAGAAACGATGGAACTAGGTTATTCATCAATGATCTATCTCCCTTTTTTTGGTTTTGACTCAGAGTTGGAACCCACATCTAATTCATAGGATTCCACCTTGGCCACCAATGATTTCTTTGAGTGGAATTCAACAATGTTATTCTAGGGGATCTTATGGAACTCGCACCAGTTCCCAGTGTATTTCTTTGTCTTCCCATTGTCCTTCTTTGTTGTAAATTAGACTAGTTTTCTTAAGGATTTACATCCTTTCTATGTCCTTTGTTATGTGGTTTGGGGATGCCTTTGCTATAATTTGTTATGTGGTTTGGGGATGCCTTTGCTATAATTCTATTGTGAGGGGCTCATAGACCCAAATTGTCACGTATTTTATTTAATCTTCTTCTCGATTTTGAAAGAATATCGATAGGCTGCACCCATGGATGAGATGTACAAAAACTCCATTTATGTCTGGATGTATATATACTGAACGTCACAGTACTTGAGCACTAGATGTCGCTCAGAGTCTTTGATACCCAGCTTGGTGCGCAAGGTATGGAAGACACTGGTGAACTTTGGCATTGTTTGGTCCCTTTCTTGCCACAGTGTGGTCCATCTTGTATATAAGTCGTCATAACTTCAAACATGGTAGTATTATTCCTTAATAGCATCCCTAAAATAACCCCAAGTGGGTGCCACTATAAATAATGGATATTCCTATGTTTCCTTTTTCTCACAGAAAGTCTCCCACCAATATTTGACATGGGGGACGACCTTAAGGAGCACAAATGTAATCTTTTCTCTATCATAAATGTTATGGACATAAAAATACAATTCTATAAGTTAGGGACTCACCTCTTCCAATTATGTGAGCCAATTGGAAGAGGTGGGTGGCCACCGATATCCACCTGGATCACTTATAGACATATCAACAATAAAGTATGCCCATGAATTCCAAGAAGATAACACCAACTGGAATCCTATTTTTTAGGAAATCAGTGGGTTCAAAGACATGACCATTAGAGAAATTCCAAACTTGAAGACCACTTTTGAAGAATGAGATGAAAAACCAAACTCAAGGATGAATTGGAAGTTGTGTTTAGGAAGTTGTTGTCGCCCAATTTTGTTTAAGTATTTGTGCATGATAGAGTTTAGTATAATATGATCTACAAAATTTATGGGACCAAAAAATATTGAGTACACAAGGGCCAAGGACTCCTAATGCATACCCCCTATCTCTCCAAAGGGCTGTGCGACCTCCTGGTCAGGATCTTTGACTCAGGAGCCAAAATGGCTCTCCTAGTTCCAAACTGGAGCCTTTAACACTAAATCCACAAGTCCTTGTCTTTGTTTTTCCCATGCAAACCGGCACTAGGTGGGAGCCTCCACTCCACATGACCACAAGCACGACCATGGACTTATCCCAAAAGGTGCGTAACATTTCACGACTTCGGGGTTTCCAGTGCAACAACTACTCAACTCCTCCAAGTCTCGAAACCCTGATGAGGTCTAACGAAGGTTAGCCCCTCCCCTTCCTTTTCTCGTGTGACCACACACTTGTGACCATAGGATTTATCACAAAGATGTGTCGTGATTCACAATTTCAAGACTTTGTGATGCAAGGCATCTGACTCCTCCAAGTCCTGAAATCTGAAATCGCGATGGTCTAGGACCTACGGTCTGGATCTTCCCTTGACCGATGGCTATGATTAATTTGGCGTTTCACGACTTCGTACTTCACGAAGCTGGCTCACTCATTTTCATGATCATTGAAATGTCGATATTTCGAAGCCCCAATCTGACGGTCCTGATTTTCCCACAATCTCACATCTCAGATCTCGTCTTCACGAGTCACAATTTTGCGTTTCGGGGTTTTGGAAGTCAAGGACCTTTGTCCTCCCAACTCACGATACCGAATATCACGAAATGGATTAACGGTCTAGATATTCCCTTGACCGACGACTCCTATCCCTTCTGAGCTTTGAGAGTTGAATAAATATCACCATTATCCTCCACATGACTTCACTTGGTCCAATGGCTTACGACTATCGACACTTCCTCCTCGAAGGCTCTCCACTGTCTGTTCAGGTCCTAAACTAGTCCTAGCCAAATATCTTGGCGCCAACTCTCCTGAGATTTGATCTTTCAGACTTAGAAGATTTTCTAAGTCTCTAAAGGTTTCACTCTTCGTTCCTCCTGGGAAATGGGATTCCTAGATCTCGCTAACACTTATCTGAAGTGTTATTCCTTCTAAGATTTATCTTATACAGACATCGATTTCCCGCGCACTCCTTGCATCTAAGGGATTTCGATAACTCATATCGAAGGGATTTATTATAGAGAAATTCCTCCCAATCTCTTGGTTTTCCCCTCTAACTCGATGCACACCTTGCAGAGCTTCAAACAGAGAGAAACAATTGAAACTGAAAAAATAAACATTTACAGTTCCATTCTCTCTTATTGAGATTCATTCACTTGTTCATAAAAACAAAAAGACAAGAAATTGCAAACACTATTCACACCCCATGCATTGAATAAATTCTTCTCTATTATATTCACAAGTGAAAAATGGATACAAACATATTCAAATTACAATAGCTTTGAAAGATTGAAATTTTTTTCTAACTTGCAGTTCTCTTACAACTAACTTCCCTTTGTATTGCAACTAACCCCAACTAGGCATACAAAACCTCTATTTAACTCAGAGGGCTCTTAGGGTTTTTTTCCTGGCTACCTATCTGATCTAAACTTAACCTAATGACTATCTAGACCAATCACATTCCAGATCCAGAGTGGAATCGTTCAAGCGTGCCTCGAAATATTATTCTGGCGTTGAGTTCAAGCGTGCCTCAAAAATATGTTGTGGCTACCAACGTTGAGGTTCTGGAAGAATTCTCACGTGATGGTTGGTCCTACCTTTGCACGCTTGCCAACGATGCTCCTGCATCATACTCCCCTTGAAAAAAATTCATGGACTCCTATCCATGAGCTCCTGCACTGATTTTCCCTGCTTCTGGATAGCAGCTTCATTTTCCCAACTGGAATCTTCTATTGGGTGTCCCTTCCATTTGACCAGATATTCAAAATAGGTTTTTCTTCTGGTCTTCTTGCCAATCCTCTGATCAACAATTTTCTCCATCTGTGGTTTTTCTACTATAGGCATATGTTTCTCCCACTGAATCTTTTATTGATCTTCTAATCCCTCCATGTCATCTTTCCTATAAGGATACAGGTCTGAAACATTGAATATGGGTGAAATCCCCACACCATCTGGCAGCTCAATCTCATAGGCGTTTGCATCAAACTTCCTCAAGATCTTACATGGTCCTGTCTTCTTCATATTTAACCTGTTATATGTCCCCCTAGGGAACCTTTCCTTCCTGACATGTGCCAAAACCTCCTCCCCTACTTCAAACTGAAGTTCTCTGCGATGATGATCAGCTATGTGCTTGTATTTCTAGTTATAACTATGCAATTGTTCTCTGATCTGGCTATGGATTTTCTGCATTTCAACTGAAAAATATTATGCTCCAGCACTTCTGATCTTACCCTGTTCCAAGTCTCTTAACTCAAATACTCCCCTTGGTTTCATTCCATATAGTATTTGTAATGGGATCTTCCCAGTGCTCCTGTTTGGTGAGTCATTGTATGCAAATTCTACTTTTGGCAGAATCTAATCCCACTGATTATGATGCTTAGTGACTAAACTCCTCAATAAATTTCTCAAAATTTTGTTTACCACCTCAGTCTGCCCATCTGTCTGAGGGTGATAAGATGAGTTGAAAGAAAAATTTGTCCCCATCTTCTTCCACAATGTCCTCCAAAAGTGACCAACAAATTTTGTGTCTTTGTCCGAGACAATGCTCTTGGGTAGGTCGTGAAGTCTTACCACTTCCCTGAAAAACAAATTTGCAACATGTGTTGCATCATTGGTCTTCTGGCATGGGATGAAATGTGCCATATTTGAAAATCTATCCACCACCACAAATATGGAATCAAATCCTCTTTGTGTTCTTGGAAATCCCAACAAAAAATCCATGCTTATTACATCCCAAGGCCTCTATGGTATTGACAATGGTTGATACAATCCAGTGTTCTGTCTTTTCCCCTTTGCATGTTGGCAGATTCTACATCTGTTCACAAAGTTTATCACCTTTATTCTCATACCTGGCCAATAGTATGAACTGCTCAACTGTGCAAATGTTTATCATGGCTGAAATGTCCTGCCAACCCTCCACTATGATTTTCTTTCAAAAGGTTATCCCTCATTGAGCATTTTGGTATGCACAACAGATTTCCTTTGAACAACAGTCCTTCCTAAATCATGTACTATGTCCACTGGCTTCTATCTCTCAGCACAAGGTTTGTACATGCTTCATGTGCTTCCTTGAATTCTGTATCATCACAATGCATATCCTTAAGGTGTTCAAACCCCAAGGTCTTCACCTAGAATTCCTGTAGAATCAAACATTTCCTGCTTAATGCATCAACAACCTTGTTAGCATTCCCAACAATGTATTTTATGAAAAAAGTAAAATTTTGCATAAATTCAACCAATTTTGCATTCCTTTGATTCAATTTTTCTTGTTTGGTTATGAATTGTAAATCTTGGTTATCACTATACAAGACAAATTCTTGTGGGACAAGATAATGCCTCCATTTCTTCAAGGCTTGAATTATGGCATAAAACTCCTTGTCATATGTGGAGTACTTCCTCTTGGTCTCATTCAGCTTCTCACTGAAATAGGCAACAGGTCTGTTATCCTGACTCAGAACTGCTCCTATTGCAACTTCACTTACATCACATCTCACCTAAAACATCTTTTTAAAATTCGGCAAGACCAGAATTGGTCGTTCTGTGATTTTCTCCTTCAATATATTGAAGCTCCTCTCGGCTTCCTCTTTCCATTTAAAATACTTGTGTCGCTTCTTCACTGTATCCATCATGGGTGCACAAATCCAACTGAAGTCTTTGATGAAATTCCTATAGAAACTTGCTAATCCATGAAAGCTCCTTACCTCAAACATACTCCTTGGTGATGTCCATTCTCTGATCTCTTTCACCTTCTCTGGATCCATATTCAATTCATTTGAAGAGATCACAAAACCCAAGTAAATGAGATTTGTCTTCATAAAAGAGGACTTCTTCAGATTTATCAATAGCTTCTCCTGATGTAGCCTCCTCATCACTAATGTTAGGTGCCTCAAATGCTCCTCTTTAGTCCTGCTAATGATCAATATATCATCCATATATACAACTACAAATTTGCCAATGAAATATTTCATAATTTCGTTCATTTGCCTCATAAAAGTGATCGAGGTATTTGTTAATACAAATGGAATAACAAGCCACTCATACAAACCTTCATTTGTCTTAAGGTTGTCTTCCACTCATCACCTTCTCTCATTCTAATATGGTGATATCCACTTTTCAAATCTATTTTAGAAAAGAAATTGGCTCCACTTAAATAGTCCATTAAATCATCCATTCTTGGTAAAGGGAATCTATACCTGATAGTGATCTTGTTAATGGCCCTTGAGTCTATGCACATTCTCCATCATCCATCTTTATTTGGGCTCAACATAGTTGGTACTACGCATGGACTCAAACTCTCTCTGACCAACCCCTTGTCTAGCAACTCTTGGACTTGGCTCTTCACATCTTCATTCTCTTGAGGTGTTAATCTGTATGTTGCTTTGTTCAGAAGACTTGCTCCTGGTATCAATTCGATATGATGACTGATACTCCTAATGGGTGGCAATGAGTTTGGCAGCTCATCCACCACTATATCAGCAAAATTATCCAGCAATTCCTAAACTTTTTTAGGAAAATCACCCATCGATGTACTTGTAAGGACAACTTTGGGTTTCCTTACCACAACAAAATGCATCTCCTATTATTCCTTGAATTCTTTTAGGAGTTCCTTCCCACTCATGACAAGTATTCTTGTGATTGCTTCTTCTTTCACTCTCTTCTCCTCTATTGGCAACAACATATGTGTTTTACCATTCTTCTCCAATGTATATGTATTTTTCCTCCTATCATGAATGACATTTCTGTCAAACTACCATGGTATTCCCAACAGAATATGGCATATGTCCATGCAAATTACATCACATAGGATTTCATCTTTATAACCTCCTATCTTAATTTCAACTAGGCATTGTTTAGTAATCATTACTTGGTGTCCTTTTCGCAACCATGAGACCTTGTATGGCTTTGGGTGTGCCATTGTCTTCAGCTCCAATTTCTCCACCATCTTTGTGGATACTAGGTTTTCAGTGCTCCCACTATTAATGATCACCTTGCATACCTTGTCTTTCGTCTTGCGAGCTGTCCCGAAGAGATTGTTTCTCTGCAATGGCTTTTCAATTTTTGCCTCTGGTTTTAGGAGAACTTTTCTCAACATCAGGGATGCTCCATCCTCTTCTCCTTCTACTTCAACATCTCTTCATTGTGCTTATGAAATGTGATATTCTACTCCTTCCTTATTCTTCTCGGGACATTCCCAAGACATGTGCCCCATCTTTCCACAGGCATAGCACCTTATTCCTCCTCTACCTCTTCCTCTAGAAGAGTTTCTTCCACCATCTTGTCTTCCTCTGGAACTTCCTCCTCATTTCTAGTGACTCTTTATCCTTTTTTTTCCTTTACTTCTCCTCTCAGCCTGCAGTTTGTCCCACCATAGTGATGCATGCCCTTTTAGCTTGGTGACTGTCTGTTTCACTTTTTTCTCTTCATTGACATCTTCGTAGTTGAAATGTTTATCCATGGATCTTATCCAATCCAATAGTTCTTCAAGATATAGATTTTTCTCATACATGGGAACCTCTATCTTAGCTCTACCTCCCAATCTGGAAACTTCTCTCAACAAGCATTCTTCGGCAACATCCTCTCCTGCAGCTTCTTCAACCTCAACATATTCACTTTCTGCATTGCTAACGTCTCCAGCATCAGGTTCTCTTCTCCGCGCTACTTCCATTGTTTCCAATCTTGCATGAAGTTATTGCATCTCCCTCTCTACAACACAGTTGGCTAAAGGTGCCTCTCCTCATCTCCTTGGCGGAATTGTGTTGACTTTTTGTCACACACAGAGTACAAATTTGAGTTCTCTGTCTCCTCCTTTTCTCTTTTTCTTTCGCCTGAAGTCTACAGACGAAGAATTTAGGATCTAATACCACCTGATGCAGACCCCCTATCTCTCCTAAGGGTTGCACGACCTCCCAGTCGGGATCTTTGACTCAGGAGCTGAAATGGCTCTCCTAGTTCCGAACTAGAACCTTTAACACTAAATCCACAGGTCATTGTTTGTGTTTTTCCCACACAAACTAGCACTAGGAACGAGCCTCCACTCCATGTGACCGCAAGCACAACCACGGACTTAGCCCAAAAGGCGTGTCACGTTTCGTGACTTCAGTGGTTCCAGTGCAACAACTACTCGAATCCTCCAAGTCTTGAAACCCCGATGAGGGCTAACGAAGGTTAGCCCCTCCCCTTCCTCTACTCATGTGACCACACACTCATGACCACAGGCTTTATCACAAAGACGCGTCGTGATTCACAATGTCGGGACTTTGCAATGCAAGGCGTCTGACTCCTCCAAGTCCCGAAAGTTGAAATCTCGATGGTATGGGATATACGGTCTAGATCTTCCCTTGACCGATGACTGCGATCAAGTCGACGTTTCACATTTCGTGACTTCATAATTTACGAAGCTCGCTCACTCATTCTCTTGATCGCTGAAATGCTGATATTTCGGAGCCCCAATATGACAGTCTTGACTTTCCCACTATCTTACGACTCAGATCTCATCTTCATGAGTCATGATTTCACGTTTCAAGATTTTGGAATTCAAGGACCTCTGTCCTCCCAACTCGCGATACCCTATATCATGAAATGGATTAACGGTCTAGATATTCTCTTGATTGACAACCCCTATCCCTCCTGAGATTTGATAGTTGAATAACTCTCGTCGTTATCCTCCACACGGATTCACTTGGTCCAATGGCTTACGGCTATCAACACTTCCTCCTCGAAGGCTCTCCATCATCCGTTCAGGTCCTCAACTAGTCCTGGCGAAATATCTTGGCACCAACTCTCCTGAGATTTTATCTTTCAGACTTATAATATTTTCTAAGTCTCCGAAGGTTTCACCCTTCCCTCCTCTTGGGAAATGGGATTCCTGGATCACACTAACACTTATCTGAAGTGTTATTCCTTCTCAGATTTATCTTATACAGACATCGATTTCCCACGCATTACTTGCGTCTAAGGGATTTCGATAACTCAGATCAAAGGGATTTCTTATAGATAAATTCCTTCCGATCTCCTGGCATTCCCCTCTAATCCGATGCACACCTTACAGAGCTTCAAATGAAAAGAAATAATTGAAACTAAAAAACTAAACATTCATAGTTCCATTCTCTCCTATTGAGATTCATTCACTTGTTCATAAAAACAGAATGACAGGAAATTGCAAACATTGTTCACACCCCATGCATTCAATCAATTCTTATCTGTTATATTCACAAGTGAAAAATGGCTACAAACATATTCAAATTACAATAGCTTTGAAAGCTTGAAATCTTCTGGTAACTTGCAGTTCTCTTACAACTAATTTCCCTCTATATTGCAGCTAACCCCAACTGGGCATACAATACCTCTATTTAACTCAGAGGGATATTAGGGTTTTTTTCCTGGCTACCTATCTACTCTAAACTTAACCTAACGACTATCTAGACTATCAAGCGTGCCTCAAAATATTATTCCGGTGCTGAGTTCAGGCGTGCCTCGAAAATATGTTGTGGCTGCCAGCGTTGAGGTTCTGGAAGAATTCTCACGTGCTGGATGGTCCTGCCTCTACATGCTTGCCAACGATGCTCCTGCATCAAATCCTCTTATACATCTTGTGCACCTAATAGCACTCACCCTTGTGCATGTTGCTAAAGGCTCATGCCCTTTTGTAAGAGTGGGTTACAACTTATAGATTCCATAGTATATTTGACAGTCTTCTATAACCTCTCTAGTCACCTATATATAGGGGTATTCTAACGCTTATGCGATGAGTATCTAAGAAGAGATTAGAGGTTAGAGTTAATTGTTAATTTGGGATATATGGAAAGCTATTCTCTATCCTGAGTTTTGTGTGTGACTTGATTTGTAATGTTTAAACCTATTAATATGATGGAGATTTAATCAATTCATGTATATATGTTCATGGGGGTCTTGAAGATTTGTATGTTTTTATATTTATTGTGAATTATATTAGTTTAGTTAGCTTTAATGAATGTGATTAAGGGATAACTAATGGATTATTCTCATTGTGTTGATGTTTTGAAACTTTGGGCAGTCATTCTCCATAAGAAAGTACAAGAACATCCATCTCTATCATTATAGAAGCCCCAAGGAGAAATTTGGGCAGTCATTCTCCATAAGAAAGTACAAGAACATCCATCTCTATCCTTATAGAAGCCCCGAGAAGAAATTGAAGACCCACGAAGAAAAGTTGGCCCCATCAGTAAAAGATATAAAACAATAACTAAATTTGAAGACCCAAAATGAAAAGTCGGCCCCATAAGGGTGCCTAGATCAGTATAAATACAGGACTGGATCATTTCATTTGGTTAGTCAGACAACTCTCCTTCTGTAGTGCGCATAAGGTAGTTTTCATCTGTAGTTGTGGTAATTTCTCTATATCTTGGTTTTTGGTTATCTTGGTGAGTGCGCCACACTTTGGGAAGGCACTATACTTGGAGAAGCTCTTGCTTGGTGTTATCTTGGCTATTCTAGTGATATACTAGCTCTTGGAGATTCTAGCCTTGGGGAGGATATTCTGTGTATGATATTTTGATCTAGTGATGGTGATGTATTGGTAATATCTTGGATTGAATTCTTCTATAAGAAAGGTTGCTAGGTTTTCTCCCAAGGTTGGGTTTTCCAGGATAAACTCTTGTGTTCTTGTGTCCACTGTGCATGGTTAATATTTCTAGATCTTGTTATTTCTATTGCATTGTTATAGTTGAGATTTCCAATGTATATTTATTATATAAAAATTATGGTGTGAAAGTGAATCTTGTTTGTAATCATAAGGTAATAACTATCAATATTTGAGAATAAAAAAATCAAAGCATTTCACCCCAACTAAATATTTAATAATATGCATGTTGATAACATGGTAACTATCTATATATGCATCAAGTGATACCTCCTTCCTCTTAGAAGGTTGAATATTCTAGTGCACTAGACGATATTAGGAATATGTTGGACACCTTTTGTGGATCCCATGCCTTTCATAGAGCCAAAAACCTTGACCAAGTATTGGTGTTTGTTTGTGGTGGGGATCCATATTGTAAGCCTTTTAGTTTCACATGATATACCACCACCCTTTACAATCTTACAATTGGTTATTTCTTCATGATAGTCTTTATAGATTATGGATTCTAGGGGAAGAAGAGTACCCTTTGGATATCGTATGATGGAATTTTTTAGGGATAAAATTTGTTAGCAAGGTGGAAGATTGGAATGAAAACCTGGAAAGAAAATATTGTAGAAGGAACTTAGAATCAAAGACAGATTCATCCATCTTAACTAGAGGTATTTGTTTCTAGTATTCATAAGTCTATTATTTCGATTTATTTCATGCACATAAATGTTCTATAGGAACATTCGTTTCTAGCTACGAAGATATATTTCATTCTACATTGAAATTTTTAATCCCTTAAGTAGGAGTTGTTTCATTTCCCATGTTAGGGTGTTCTCATACACATTAAGTGGCTAAGAATATGGTAGTTTCAAGTACTAATTTCTATTTAAAATTTATTTTAAACATTTCATGTGCATAGAGGTGACTATGAATTGTAGTGGCATAGGTGCAAGAACTTGTGGGTTACCTTAAGGAAGGTTGTGAGCAACTGCTATTGTTAAGTCCAAGGCACACGGAAAATTCATATAGGTGTCCACATGCACAAGTTTTTGGGTAAATAGGTTTATTGCTCTATTTTTTTTTAAAGTTCTACATTTAAATGTTTAAGAATAAGGTGTGAAAGTATAGATTTGTAAATATAATTCTTATTTTCAATATCGCTTCTGGATTGAATACTTTTATTTTTTATATTTATAACGAAGAAACCTCTTAAAGATTCTAAAATTGCAAATGAGTTGACAACTACACTTTATATTAGTGTAGTGGGTTGGAATATCCTTTATCACATAATTATTATGAGTATGGATGAAATGCATGCATTAGAAAGTTAATGGAAATAAACGCTTCATCTATAAGTCATTTGATTTATTTTGCATGCCATGTGTTTGAAGAAATTCATCAATCGAAATGTAATAATAAGAAAATATGTATAATAGTGATTTGTTAGTTGAAAGGTTTAGGATGTATGAAGAACTCATATATAAAAGAGTATTAAGGGGTGTTTTTTTTTTTTTGGTCTCCATTCAATTAAAATTAACATAATTGAGAACTTACAAAACTTTGTGTAAAATGGTGACACATTACTTCAAACAATCCTAGACCTTCTTTTAGGAAAAATTGTTTCATTTAGTGGGATCAACCCCATAGACAAGTACTTAGCAGTGCTATACAATTCCCTATGATAGTAAATTCAAATGAGGATGGTTCACTAGTTGACTCCAAATCAGTCACAATGTGTTTCAAATATTTTTCTCTATTAATCCTAATATTGTTAGGTTGTCTATTCCAGGGTAACCTTAAGTGATACCAATACAAGGATAAATATCCTTGGAGTTTATGTGACCAATATCGATTGAGAAAAATACCATAGCCCCTAGGGATTTCTACAACAACAATGTCGAATTAACAATTAATAACTCAACCATTAGTTCCCTAGTGGTGATTTCTTCCCTGAATTTATCTAAAAAATAATTTTGGAACTTAGTCTAATTGGCTATGGATCCAACACGTAGATTAAAATACCAAGTGGAGTTTGATTTCTCAAAGGTGTGAGGGAAAATATGGAAGACCATGCCTTCATACTGGACATTCATCAACCTAATAGTGAGAGTAAACTTCTTAATATGATCTTCAAGAGACCTAGATGTTTCTGGATCATAGTTTTGAAGTAATGTTTTTGGATGATTAGGTAATTTGTGTAGTGGAGTGGGTAATGCCAAAGAATATCTATCCAACCAGGGTTGATTTTTATTGTTGTTATTATGTTCCATGTTATTAAGTTATTGGTTTAAAGCCTCTAATTATGGTTTTGATTATTTCTCTTTAGGTTCTGAGTAGCGTCGATTACCAGAATAATTACTTGTTGGAGGAATTGTTATAGGGATAACAAGGGTATTGGTTATTAGACCAAAGGTTTGATCAATTTCTCACAAGGATACTTTCACTAGGTCTTCAACTGTATGTACTAAAGTATGTTTTGATGTAGACACTATGGGTCTTACAATACTTCTTATTAGAGGAAGAAATGGGGCTATGGGTAATGCCCCAATGTTTCTAGCATATACTTAGTGATTCACTTGAAGAAATTTACTTCCTCGTGAGATACTATGTATGAAATTTCAGGATGGTATCTAGAAATCTCCTCAACCTAAGGTGAAGTATTTTTAGGGGGTATATATTTATGTCTTGTATTTTCTATATGTGGGTTGTTTATATGGATTTACATGCATAAAACTATCATTCTAGAACCAAGTCTATTGAGGGAGATGGATTCCCAATGCTCAATAGTAGAGATTAAACCCAAGGATGAGGCTCAATTAGACCAATTCTTTGTTCAAGTCTTTTGTACAACTTCATCAACTTGTTTCCTATGTAATATTCTTCTATCTTTTGCTAAAGCTCCTATTCTTGAGCTACTATGTTCTTCTCTTCTTCTATGGTTTGATGCTCAATCTCTATCTTTAGTCAAATTTATTCTTCTCTTATAGATTCTTCTTCCTCTCTCTTAGTTTTCACATTCTGTGTTACAACTGCAACACTCTGCATCATAACCTCTATATTGGTTTCTAGAGGGAGGCTTTTGAATATCTTTTTTTCAAAATGTAAGCCCAACTTTGGGCATTTTCAGTAAATAACTCTTCATCCCATTTTTCATGGGTGTAAGACTAATTAAGAAAAACCTGCTTAGCATGCTTAAGCACCATACTTTTGGGGTCATTCCTTTAGTACCTATTGTTAGAACCTAGAGCTGCAAGCTTAAAATGTTGAACTTTGTGCCAAAAATAGGCTTGCTACCAGAAGTAGGAAATTCTTGTAGCACAATCATAAATGTGATCTTGTCAACCTCTTCACCATTTTTGTATAAATTCCCCATAACCTCTAAGTTTTTCTTTGCTTATGTCCAAATTGCACCAACCTTGTCAAGCCTTTCATCTTATCAAAACTTTTAATCTGTTAAAACTTCATAAAATGTCACTATCCTTCATTGTCCAATCTAGGGTCTGGTTTGTGATCTTTTCAAATTCATTTGAAAATGTGAAGTCGTCTTGGACACTCTAATTGTTTAGAGGTCTTGGTTATAAAATGTATGATTTTGAAAAATTATGGGTTTGTGGTCACTAGATATTCATGTACTCACTCAAAGGATATGTTAGAGAATGGTAATGGTCTCTTCCTCACTCTTGCATATATTCCTTGAAGAAATTTCATACAGTATTTCATGATCACTGTAGAAGATATTTTCCAGCTGAATGTCTTTTTGAGTACTGTTGTGAAGAGTTTGCATCGTATATTCAGAATTCTATAACTAATGAAAAGGAATTAAATCTTAATGAAGTAGAGGATGACTCATTTTCTATTGAATCCTTTTATACTCATGTTATATAGTTGGAAAATTTTCAGCATTGTATTAATATTGAAGTCGAGGGTAGTCATACTCTAGATACATTTGACATCACATCATATGTTTCTAATACTCATGACTATGATGAATTTGAAGCTCAAAAATTTATTGGAGATCTCCCTGTTTTTTATGAGTAATGATGACTTGATAATGTTTGGAACAAATAATATAAATTTCAGGTTGAATTTTGTTCCATTCTTATTTTGTATACCAGCTCTAGAAAGATTGGAATCGTCGAAAACATGATTTATGTACTGTTGTGTCATCAATGGGGGCCTACGCAACAAAGAAATGAATTTTAGAGTGTAAACATATTGTTGTTGAAGATTATTCTCATATAACAAATGATGTGATGGAAGTTATTATGGCCAAAAAAACTATAGTTGTTTATGACTAGCTTCAATCTATGGCAGTGGAAACATCTTTACCTACAAAGATTATGAGTTGCTTGATATTTCTTCCTACGATGACACTAAAATGAGGGAAAGTATCTATACAAGTCAATATAGTCAATCCTTATTTCTAGAGACCATATCCATATTCCTAGGTTCACATCGATGTCAATTTTGAAACCCAAAGATATCGATGGTTATTAGCACTAATATTTTCATGATCAAATTTTGGTCTTAAAAATTCATATTTTTCTTATACAGAGAAAATAAGGTCTTCTTAGCATATTTTTGTCCATATTAAGGTCATATGAGGGGGTTTGGATCCATTTTTTGGCTTAAAAGGTTCTAATTATAAGACTATTTTGATCCATCCTACCTATGTAAAGATTCCAGTTGTTAATAAATTCGATGGTTGGTGTGTATCTCTCATCTTTGTTTATCACTTCTATTTCCTCATATTGAACATATCATTATTGTTATATTCTCATATGACTGTATGTATGTGCTGAAAATGTTTCTCTATTTTGTATAGTTCAATATTTTTCACATGTGTGTTTGAGTCTTTTAAATCTTGTTCAGAAAAGGTTTCTGAGTGTAGGTTTATTCTTCTACTGGTCAAGTATATTAAAGAATAGATTCTTTTTGATGATTTCCAGTTTTCTTTAATTAATTCTCCTTAATCATATATAATACTCTATTTTTACTCCAACTGAGGTTTTTTTTACCTGATCTGCTACACATAGGGAATTGGTTATAATAGATCATGCATCAAGATACATTGAGATCAATCATGTGATCCCTCCATCTCTCTAAAACTGTTTTATTTAAAACATTTTGAAGCAAGGTGTGCTAGGCTCAACTCAACAACAATCTTGAGTTTGCTTCTAGTGCTAACATATTTTTGTGTCGTTTATGGGGACGAAATTGAAGTAATCTTCCTTGGGAGAAAGGCAACGAAGAGATCTATTGTTTGATGGTGAAAAAAAATAGACACATGGTTTTGACTTCATATTTCACCCGATGACCCCATGAAGGACGAGTCCATAGTTGATTCCATTGATCTAGAAATTCAAAATCCATGGAATCTATACTATCTGCAAGGTTTTCATTCTATGATTTTTCTCATGTACCTAGATTTCCAAATCTTGTACCTGATAGAGAAGCATGGGAACACTTCCTTTCGAGGTTTAATGGAAATGAATATGACCATCCTATCGAGCACCTATTTGATTTCCATGAGTACATGCATAAGACGAGTATTTATCATGAAGACGTTCTTATCAAAATGTTCAGTAACTCCTTGGAAGGGAAATCTCATGAGTGGTGTAAATCCCTCCTTGCTGCTAGTATTGCTTCTATGAGTTATTTTCATGTTGCATTTTACTCTAATTACAAAGCAAAGTATTCAACTGATATTTTATTTGAAAATTGTTGTGAAGTGTTTAACTCAAATCTTCATTGAGAAGATCATGCTTGTAATACTGAACATGAAATGGAAATTGATGGTCATGTTTCTAATTATGATCAGATTCAATAAGACACATTTTTTTCTTCCTTACCTGTCACTGAGGATGAATATTTTATTGAGCATATTCATGTCCTTGGCTATAATCAAGATAATGATTTTCATGAAATATTTCAAGAAGCATATGAGGCACATTATTTTAGTAATGAATCATCCTTTACGTAGGAGAAGAATTATCCTCTTAACCAATTGAAAGTATGTCATATTCTTCAGGATCTAATGGCAGCCTGGGTGGATTTTTCATTTCCACAGATCCCAAATGCTACAAGTTTTGGCATCTCATCTATTTGCAACTGTGAGTACATGTTTTTTGTGTAATTTTTGTTGTTCATGACACACTCTCTTCATGTCCTCTTACTTAGTTGCAAACAAGGATTACATTTCATCCGTCAAATTCTTTTTGTCTTCATTTGAAAGATGATTACACTTGATCAAGCAAAAATTCAATTGATTGGAGTAGGAGTGTGCATAAATAAGTTTGCAATGCAAGTATTTGATTTTCAGTTTGAGTACAACATTCAATTTATATTTGGTTTGCAACAATATGTTTTGGTTTCATAATAAGTTGCAGAAGTTTGGAATGAGATGAATGAATTTATAGACCAATGGATGAAGGCATGAGTCTTCTTGTTCTTGGCAACTCGCAGGGAGCATGCCATCCCTCGTGGATCCCATGTTAGTACTAATATTTTCATGATCAAATTTTGGTCTTAAAAATTCATATTTTGATTATATAAATATAATAAGGTATTCTTAGCATAAATTAGTCCATCTTAAGGTCATATGAGGGGGGTTGGATCCTTGTTTTGGCTTAAAAGGTTCTAATTATCAGACTATTTTGATCCATCCTACCTATGTAAAGATTCTAGATGTTAATAAGTTCGATGGTTGGTGTGTATCTTTCATCTTTGTTTATCACTTTTATGTCCTCATCTTGAACATATCATTATTGTTATATGCTCATATGATTATATGTATGTGATGAAAAGGTTTCTCTATTTTTTATAGTGCAATATTTTCCACATGTGTGTTTGAGTCTTTTAAATCTTGTTCAGAAAATATTTCTAGTGTAGGTTTATTCTTCTGTTGGTCAAGTTTATTAAAGAACATATGATCTTTGATGATTGTCAGTTTTGTTTCATTAATTCTCCTTAATCATATATAATACTCTCTTTTTACTCCAATTGAGGTTTTTTTTACCTGATATGTTGCACATAGGGAAGTGGTTCTAACAACTCATTCATAAAGATACATTGAGATCAAGAGTGTGATCCCTCCACCTCTCTAAAACTATTTTATTTAAAACATTTTGAAACAAGGTGTTCTAGGATTAACTCAACAATAGTCTCGAGTTGAATTCTAGCGCTAACAATGGAAACCAGTAGTTATAAAGGATTTGGTGGTAGAAAATTTGAGGCAGGGTGCCTGGTAGCAGAGAGTCAACAATAAAAAAACATTCCATATTTGAGGGATTCAAGAAGCTTGTTTATTCCAAAACATTCTCAATTTCAACACTTGTCAGCTTATACCACCTGCTTGGAATCAAAAGCATGGATTGAATATTAGTTTTGGTCTAATTATTTGAATGAAAATAGGATCTAGAATATATTTTGGATCTTATATTTATGTTGTAACTATTTTCCAGGTTTGACCCTTAGAGAGATTATCAATGGATTTTGGATCTGAAATTTGATGTAATGAATATATATATTGTAAAATACATAATTATAGAGGGAATGGAGGGAGGTCTGAGAGAGAGACTTTGGGGCTTAGGTTTTTACATGCTTTATTTTTAAACATGAGGGAATTGTTTCTTGATATATTTCAACATCAGAGCTATATGAAAATATGGTTTATTAGTCTTATCTTATAATGTGTTTCTTCTATTTAAAAAACAATTGATTCTCTACATATTTCCTATACATTAATTCATTGGTGTGATTTCTCTGTTTATTTCAAGTTCATTTAGATATCTAGCATCCATTATTAGAAAGAAATTTTGTTTATGGACATTCTTCTTATTGATTATGCAAGTCTGATCTGATATTTAAGCATGTATTTTCCATAATTGTTTTATTTATTTTTCTATATACATAAGATTTCCTGCCTAATAACTGATTTGATTGCCTTTGATCAATGATATATGTCAAGAGACTCCATTCCCAATGGTCTTGATTTCCAATATTAAATTTATTTCAATCTTCTGCTCAATATCTTTATTAACCCTATCCTTCCCATCCACAAACCTTAAACCAAACAAACCATTGCAATATCTAATATGTGATAGGCATGCCCTCTCAAAAGTCAGAGAGAATTTTCTAGTGCTAACACCTACCAGGTTCAAATATGTATTATACATGACTTAAACCGTCCTAGATGGCCTATGGAGTATCCTTAACGAAGTAGTATCCAAGATGAAATCCACATGGGGTAAAAACTCTCTTTTTTCCTTTGATCAAGGAAGCATCGAACCCCTAAAGAATGGTTTGGTAACAAATTTCCCTTAAGTCAAAATTCTTAGGGATATATGAAGATAATAGGTGAGGGAAGACATTTCCTTACAAAATTCTAATTTATGTGTATTTTTCTTCAATATACCAATTCCCGATATGCGACAAGATTATATTTGTTTAATTTGATAACCTACGATGTTGTTGGTGAAAGATGATGAAATAAGTTGAGCCAAGAATAGGTCACATATCATAGAGTGTGACTTACTATATTTTTTATCCCATAGCATGTTGAAGTATACATGAACATGTGGTTATGGCATATTCTAGATAAAATTCATCTCACATAAGACATTCATGGAACACATAACATCTAACAAATAATAAGCCATGTAAAATGAGGGAACTTTACCTGGAAAATAGTTTTGAGCTTGTTGAATTCAGTTGCGAAGCTATTTTGCAATGATGGCACCCCAATTGAAATTGTTTCCACTAGTAGGTAATGCGTATGCTAATGGCATCCAAGCCTCATAAAAATGTGAGAAATCCTTCTCATCATATAGATGGAAAATGAAGACCATAATATTCATATAAGGTTCCATCAGATCTGTTATATTGTACCATCTTGAAGACATGTCGAATAATTTCCTATCTTATTTCCGCCAACTAACTGCTAATTTTCCCACATCATGTTTATTGTGAAATGCTACCATGAAATCATTGTTGAGTAATAGATTTGGTTAAGGTAACTTGTAATACTTGCTAATATCAACAGGGAGAAATGTGCCTAGACACCACCCTTTCTCATCGCTAATTATGCAATTATTACAGTCAGCATGGATAATATTCCATTCTAATGCTTTGATGAAAAATAAGATGAGAGCCCTTCTGCAACCATATGTAGCCAAGAGCATCAGATATTTGAGAAAACTTGGTCATCTATTTCCTTGATGGCTAGGTCGTTATGCAGTGTTGGTAAACCATAATATTCATCCTTGAATTTAATGAAGAGTTCATTCCAAGTAGGAAGGATAACCTTAGCTCCCATGGTTGGCTCAACATATCTGTATAGAGGTGGCTGAATGGAAACCGTCTTTAAAGGAATCTTGATTATGGGCTCTGCATTCTTTAGTGGCTCCTCTCCTTCCAATGGTACAAGAGTAAATGATTCACCCAACTAATTTCCCTTTCCTTTTGGTGTCTTTGGGGACTATCAAGGAGTAATTTGTCTTGGAAGTATTATTCCATAATTGATGTGGCCGAGAACTAGATGTTGAAAACAACTCAATCAATCAGTTTGGTTCAAACCCAACTCTTCTATGAAAAATATTCTTAGACACTTGATCAAAAGTAAGATCAATAAAAACAAGAGATCATATTTAAAGGTTTTAGGGAAAAATACCATACACAATATTAATCATTTCAACGAGATCTTATAGATTTTCATATTAAATTCCACCATTAACCATTATGCTTGATTTCCTACCAACTTCGATGACTGGAAGATTGTATTTACATCGCTTATAACTTATCATAGCATTAAAAAATTATTGTATTTGGAATGCTTTATTTCTCTTATAAAGAGAATGTGTGTATTGGTAGTTTCTAAAAATATGTTATTCAACAATCTTCCCTGGACCCCAAAGGTGTTACAATATTCAAGAACACTAAAGGGGGAGGGTGAATCAATATAGATTTATTTCAAAAAATTTAACCTTCAAGCACTACATAAAAATTAACCATTAATTTTTACAGTCATCATCACATAAACTCATACACATCGCACACACATTTTTTTCATGGAAACCCAATTGGGAGAAAACCACGAAAACTTATCTTCAATAGTTTTAATATTTTAGAAGCAAAAACTTGATGGAAGCACCCATTCCCTAAGTTTTCCATGTTGGACACACCTACCACACTTAGAGGGGGGGAGGGGTGAATGAGTGTGGGGATATTTTTCCAAAACTTCCCTCTTTCACAAAACTCATTAGTTAGCATTCAACATTTACTCATTACTCATTGTTGTAATTTATAACCAGTTATATGTGAACACATATCAACAAAATATATCAGAAATATATCATCAATAAGTTATCACCACAAGGAACACAAAGAACACAAGATGTATGTACAATTTTCTTTTTATTACGGACTACAATCCTTGGGGTTTTTCAGCAACAAATGAATAGAGTACAAATCTATAAGAGCACTAGCTCTATACTGCAAGACTCAGCTTACATTCTCAGCACCAACTGAGATGAGGTAACAATACTCAACATATATCAATCTGCAACAAGTACGCGAGCTGTCAGTAGTGAAGATCGCATGTGTACACACCCTGGCTCACTACAGCCCGCGTATGTACACTACTAGGGTATACAACAGCCTGCGTATACTTTCTGAGCTATTAGGGTTTATCCTTCAAGATTAACTCACATCCTCTGCAACCAATTGATCATTCTCTTCAGTCTCTGACTATCCAAACTGACCACCATCTAGTCACAACACCTCCAAGCTCTCCAATATCTTACTCATGCTCCACAACCAATCAATATGAATTCTAACTCAATCATGTATAAGCAACTAGTATACCATAGCAATCATATCACAACTAAATCACAAGAGTAATACTCACTCCATCAACCAACATAAGACACATCACAACAACCATACCAATAATTCCCTAATCATTCACAACACAACAAGATATACTATCCATCAAGACAATAATGTAATCATACCAGTGTCTCAATGACAGATCTGAGCCCATAGAATGCAGATTTGGAACTTGCTTCAGACTTCAACATCCTGTCATCAACTCAACCAGAAATCTCCATGATTTTATCCACTATACTCTCCTTTTACACTAACAACCCACATACTGTATGCACCCTATACACAAACAACTTCCATATACGCACCCTATACACAGATAGTCGGCATACACACCAGAAAAATAGGGTTTTTCTATAATTTCGAGAATTTCGTCGTCATGGTATCAGACTTGTCGAAACTTCAATGAGTCCATGAGATCCTCCTCATGCTCTCTTTATAAGAATAGATATTTAATCATTCTCAAGAGATCCACACCAAAGATTCTCTCACAAGAAGCTCTCCATCAATACTCCAAAATATATTCTCACAAGAAGCTCTCCATTGATCCATGCAAAGGATGTTTTGCAAGAGACCATTGCTATCTTATTTATACTTTCATCCTATAGGTCACTTAACCCATTTCTAGGTCACTTAACCTATTTTCCTTATTTTTAGGGTTAACCATGTTCCATAAATATAAAGTTCTCCAATATTTTATCATTTAAATATTCCTTCTTGATTTTGTCATCTCACTTTATCATTTAAATAATCTTTCTTGATTTTGTCACTTCTCTTTATTATTTAAATAATCCACCTTGACTTTGTCACTTTACTTTATCATTTAAATAATGATTTCTTCTTTTCAAGCATTTTGACTTCTTTGACCTTTTGGGGCTTCAAGCCAACATGTGAGGGTCCTCCAACTTCGTAAGGCCATAACTCTCAAACCGTGAGGAGTTATGTGAGATTCCACATACCAACAGAAATGGCATGACAAGTACTATCCATTTAGGATAGTTTCACCAAAAAATTGATTGATATTGATCTCATTATTCCACATACAATAATGGTTCCTCTAACCATTCTTCTAGGATAACTCAATCCACAAAGCGTCTTCCCATGAGGGATTTCACCATAAGGGGACCACTTTGGAGTTCATCTATTTGCGCACCTTATCAATCATGATAAGACTATAGTGATTCATCTTTTTCATCAATCCACCATTACATCATATTCATTAATTATCCATCATGTATCAATGACAACTCATTGATCCATCTTCATCATATCAATGACAACTCATTGATCCATCTTCATCATATCAATGACAACTCATTTATCCATCTTCATCAAGTACAATATATATTACATTTGACATTAATCAATCAATCAATCACTTGATATCAATAAATGACATCAATCAATCAAACCATTGACATAAATGACAGCATGATCCAACAATCTCCCCCTTTGGCATTGATGGCAATACCAACATTGATGTCAACACCAATTACCAATTATTGATGTCAACATGTAGATAAGGCATGCTCTATATAAATAGTCAATGTGACTATCTCTTCCAAATATGACTATCTCTTCCAATCAATAATCATCAATCACATCAATGTGATTATCTCTCCCGCTTTGACATCAATGGAAAATGGACATTCTCCTCTTGGGGATTCTCCCCCTTCTTGAACTTTCCTTGGGGCTGCTCCCCCTATCTGAGTGCCTTTGATATTCTTCTAAATAATCTCTCCCATTTTTGAACGAGGGATATCACTCTGATGTAATGCTAAAAATACATCGCTCATACTCCCCCCTGTGACCATCGATCCTCCTGGAATTATGCCTCTGTGCTCTTTCTTCAAATATAGGGCTCTTTTCTAGGTACACATCTAATAAATATCTCCTCCTAGAATCATGGGAAGAAGAATGACTCCCCCTGTGGGTATGTCTCCCCTATCTTCTTTGCAAGATGAACAATGTGCTACCATATAGCGATCCTTGGACTTGTTCATGCATCAAACTCATGTCATACCAAACATCATGAAGCAAAAGATATGTCAACAATGAAATAAAGAATCATGAGAAAAATATCAACCAAGTACATCCTGTACAAAAATGTGTGCTCATCATGCACAACGCCTATGTACATCAACCATGTTCATCAACATCATGCAATGTGCCAAAAGATACCATCCATGGAATGTATCAACCATGTGCCTCTATCAACATGCCAACATGTGCATATACCAATATGCCAATCATGTGAATCTACCATTATGCCAACCATGTGCATCTACCAACATGCCAAACAATGTATCATATCACTCATCATATGTCTTCATCATGAACCAAGTTCCACAATCATGTATCTCAAATAAATGTCAATTGTTGTGCTAATCAAGTAGTGTCAATGGTGTAGTGTCATCAAGCATATGCCATATATGAGTTTACCAAAATATGTACACCACCATGCACCAATACCACAAAATGATGAATCCCATACATGTATGCCAAATCCTCCATGAAACATGTGCCAATTAACCTGCTAGTAGGTGCCTCTACCAGTGTACTAGAAACATACCAATCATGCATCAACTATAGATCATAAATGATGTACAACATCATCACCTCATCAAATCACCATCCACATGTCCCAATGTGTAGCCTATCCATATGCCAAATGCATGCATCAATCTTTCCAACAAGTAATCTTCCAAAACATCATTAAGATATATCTCATAACCAAGGTTCCATAACTTCACTGTCATAACCAACATTGTTATTCAACTGAAAATGCATCAATCCATAGTCATGGGTTAGTGCCATGCACCCAAGATTTTATTTTACATCATCACCTTACATAATCCAATATAGACTCATGAAAACCTGTAGCAAAACAGTGTCAGAACTTGCAACAAACCATGTCAGAACCTGCATCACAGAGTTATATTATCACATCAAGCTACAAACCATGTGCATAACCGTTTTCCCAAGGATTTTTCACATATACCTGACATGATGCATAGACATCTCGCATATGTACATGACCTATACAAGTTCAGCCCGCATATGTATGCAATTGATACCATTGTCACCTGCGTATGCCTTAGTAGATGACACATTTGAGATTCCCTTCACTCTTTCATTCTGTTCTGGCTACTCTGACTTCTTTACCCACTTTTATAGATGTCCCTGCTCCTTGGAACTTGATCTCTGAGGATCCATATTTTCAGATATGTCTTCCTTCCTTACTTCATTCCTTCTTATAGCCATGCTATGTGAAGTCCTCATCATGGAATTTCTTCTTGTGTTCGAGCACTCCTGGGATTTGTGGCCAAATCCACTACGGCTGTAGAATCTTATGGAATTACAATGAACAACAATATTTCCTACTTTATCACACCTCCAACACCTTATGGTGTTATGGAATATTCCATTATATATTATTTCATAAGATCTACATTAAAAATCTTTGTGACCATATTCATTACATGAATAACAATTCCCATGAAAAATACTTTCATACCTTTGATTTGGTGTCCCAAAGATAGCTTCTTGATGTCTTCCTTGATTTGTTCCATTGAAATTTTCCTTGCCTTATGTAGATGGTTTCTTTGCAACATTGTCTTCCTTCTTTGATGGACTTACCTCATGCTTCTTTGAGGTGCTTGCTTCAACATGTGTGGCTTCTTCTTTGTATCCAAGTCCTGATTTATCACATGGTGATCTTTGACTTTCCAATATTTCATCCAAGATTCTTGAACTATTCAAGAATTTGTTTGAATTCTCTACATTCTTTCTAATGTCAACAACTTCAACTTCTAACTTATGACATGACTCTTCCTTTTCATTTATTTTATCCTTCAATAGTTCTTCAACCCTTTTGGATTCTTAAATTTGGGTCTTGAGATGAATAATAGTTTCAAATTTTTTGCTAATCTCATCATCTACCGTCATATCTTCTTTTTCATTCTTTAGTCTTGTGATATCTTCTTCCTTTTCTTCTAATTGAGTCTTACTTCTTTCTTCTAGTTCTTTGAGCATTTCTTTTAACTTCAATATGTGCCTTTGAATCTTCTTGAGAAACATTTTAGTGTTATCCGAAAGATAGCTATAGTCTATATAATAGTGGTCATTGTTATATTCATATAGACCTCTTTCAACTTTGTCTTTAAGCTCCAATAGTTTTTCCTCTACTAGTTCCATGAGATAAAAATCAATTGATTTTATCCAAACTATTTCTAGATTTTCTTCCTTACTTATAGAGAAAAATTCAACATCATCACATTTTGAATTATTGCAATCAAGGGTTTGTGTAGATTCTTTACCTTTATTTGAAATTTGTTCAAGATATTCCCTTTTCTCAACATCATCACATGATTCTTTGCATTCATTTGAAATGTCTTCAAGATCTTCCTTTTTTCCAACATCATCACTTTTAGAAATAATGCAACCAAGATTTTTTGGAGATTCTTTACCTTCATGTGTCTTGATGGAGTTGTCTTCAATGTCTTTCTTCTCCTTCTTTCTTTGATATGTCTTCTCTAGCTTTAGCCATAGATCCTTAGCGGAAGTGCATTGTTCCATGATTTATTTGATAGGGCTTGAGAGTCCACTAAGAATGGTCTTGAGAGACAATGCATCATTCTTATTTCCTTCTCTTTAAGCTGCAAACTTTGACTTGTTATTCAAAGGAACTGATCCACCAATGGTTGCCTTCCAAATCTCTTCTCCCATTGTCTTCAAATGTAATCTCATCTCTATTCTCCAAGTAGAATAGTTTTCCTCATCAAGGATTGGAACTTCATCATCCATTTTTGTGTCTATGGATCTCCTTCAAGCTTGTTAAGGCTTTTAGTGAAGGCCCGCTCTGATACCAATTGTTGGACACACCTACCACACTTAGAGGGGGGGGTGAATGAGTGTGGGGATATTTTTCCAAAACTTCCCTCTTTCACAAAACTCATTAGTTAGCATTCAACATTTACTCATTACTGATTGTTGTCATTTATAACCAGTTAGATATGAACACATATCAACAATATATCATCAATAAGTTATCACCACAAGGAACACAAAGAACACAAGATGTATGTACAATTTTCTTTTTATTACGGACTACAATCCTTGGGGTTTTTCAGCAACAACTGAATAGAGTGCAACTCTACAAGAGAACTAACTCTATAATGAAAGACTCATCTTACATCCTCATCACCAACTGAGATGAGGCAAAAATCCTCAACAGATATCAAACTGCAATAGGTACGCGACCTGTCAGTAGTGCAGCCCGTGTGTGTATGCATCCTGGCTCACTACATTCCATGTATGTACGCAGCTAGGGTATACAACAACCTGTGTATACCTTCTGAGCTATTAGGGTTTATCCTTCAAGATTAACTCACATCCTCTACAACCAATTTATCATTCTCTTCAAACACTCACTATCCAAACTAACCACCATCTAGTCACAACACATCCAATCTCTCTAATATCTTACTCATGCTMCACAACCAATCAATATGAATGCTAACTCAATCATGTATAAGAAACTAGTATACCATAGAAATCATATCACAACTGAATCACAAGAGTACTGCTCACTCCATCAACCAACATAAACCACATCACAACAACCATACCAATAATTCCCTAAGAATTCACAACACAACAAGCTATACTATCCATCAAGACAATAAYGTAATCATACAAGTGTCTCAGTGACAGATCCGAGCCCATAAAATGCAAATATGGAACCTGCTTTAGACTTCAACAACTTGTCATCARCTCAACCACAAATATCCATGATTTGTCCACTGTATTATCCCTATACACTGACATCCCGTGTATTGTATGCACCATGTACACAGACAACTTGCGTATACACACCCTATACATCCTCATCACCAACTGATATGAGGAAAAAATCCTCAATAGATATCAAACTGCAATAGGTATGCAACCTGTCAGTAGTGCAGCCCGTGTGTGTATGCATCCTGGCTCACTACATCCCACGTATGTACGCGGACAGGGTATACAACAGCCTGTGTATACCTTCTGAGCTATTAGGGTTTATCCTTCAAGATTAACTGACATCCTCTGCAACCAATTTATCATTCTCTTCAGACACTCACTATCCAAACTGACCACCATCTAGTCACAACACGACCAATCTCTCTAATATCTTACTCATGCTCCACAACCAATCAATATGAATGTTAACTCAATCATGTATAAGCAACTAGTATACCATAGAAATCATATCACAATTGAATCACAAGAGTACTGCTCACTCCATCAACCAACATAAACCACATCACAACAACCATACCAATAATTCCCTAAGAATTCACAACACAACAAGCTATACTATCCATCAAGACAATAATGTAATCATACAAGTGTCTCAGTGACAGATCTGAGCCCATAAAATGCAGATATGGAACCTGCTTCAGACTTCAACAACTTGTCATCAGCTCAACCAAAAATATCCATGATTTGTCCACTATACGCTCCCTATACACTGACATCCCATGTATTGTATGCACCATGTAAACAGACAGCTTGCGTATACGCACCCTATACACCCTCATCACCAACTGAGATGAGGCAAAAATCCTCAATAGATATCAAACTGCAATAGGTACGCGACCTGTCAGTAGTGCAGCCCGTGTGTGTATGCATCCTAGCTCACTACATCCCATGTATGTACGCGGCCAGGGTATACAACAGCCTGTGTATACCTTCTGAGCTATTAGGGTTTATCCTTCAAGATTAACTCACATCCTCTGCAACCAATTTATCATTCTCTTCAGACACTCACTATCCAAACTGACCACCATCTAGTCACAACACATCCAATCTCTCCAATATCTTACTCATGCTCCATAACCAATCAATATGAATGCTAAATCAATCATGTATAAGCAACTAGTATACCATAGCAATCATATCACAACTGAATCACAAGAGTACTGCTCACTCCATCAACCAACATAAACCACATCACAACAAACATACCAATAATTCCCTAAGAATTCACAACACAACAAGCTATACTATCCATCAAGACAATAATGTAATCATACAAGTGTCTCAGTGACAGATCTGAGCCCATAAAATGCATATATGGAACCTGCTTCAGACTTCAACAACTTGTCATTAGCTCAACCACAAATATCCATGATTTGTCCACTGTACGCTCCCTATACACTGACATCCCGTGTATTTTATGCACCATGTACACAGACAGCTTGCGTATACGCACCCTATACACAGACAGCCTGCGTACGCACCAAAAAATAGGGTTTTTTTGTAATTCTGAGAATTTCGCCGTCATGATCTCAGACTTGCCAAAAATTCAATGCATCCATGAAATCCTCCTCATCCTCTCTTTCTCAAAATAGATCTTCAATCATGCTAAGAGATCCACACCAAATATGCTCTCACAAGAATCTCTCCATCAATACTCCAAAATATATTCTCACAAGAAGCTCTCCATTGATCCATGCAAATGATGTTTTTCAAGAGACCATTGCTATCTTATTTATACTTTCATCCTCTAGGTCACTTAACCCATTTCTAGGTCACTTAACCCATTCCTAGGTCACTTAACCTATTTTCCTTATTTTTAGGGTTTACCACTTTCCATAGATAGAAAGTTATCCAATATTTTATCATTTAAATATTCCTTCTTGATTTTGTCATCTCACTTTATCATTTAAATAATCTTTCTTGATTTTGTCACTTCTCTTTATTATTTAAATAATACACTTTGACTTTGTCACTTTACTTTATCATTTAAATAATTATTTCTTCTTTTCAAACATTTTTACTTCTTTGACCTTTTGGGGCTTCAAGCCAACATGTTAGGGTCCTCCAACTTCATAAGGCCATAACTCTCAAACGGTAAGGAGTTATGTGACATTCCACATACCACCGAAAATGGCATGACAAGTACTATCCATCTAGGATAGTTTCACCAACAACTTGATTGATATTCATCTCATTATTCCACATACAATCATGGGTCCTCCAACCATTCTTCTAGGATAACTCAATCAACAAAGCGTCTTCCCATGAGGGATTTCACCATAAGGGGACCACTTTGGAGTTCATCCATTTGTGCACCTTATCAATCATGATAAGACTAAATTGATGGCACGAGGTGGTCGCAAGACTCCTCCCCCCCCTAATCGCTCCCCTATAGTGACTAGAAGCCGTTCATTCGACAGTATTCCCCCTCAAACAACAACTACTTCAACCGAAGATCCTCAGATCACAGTTGAGACAACAACCTCTAATCCTACAGGTGGTGATATACAAGAAATATTTAGACAATCTCTTATTAAATCACATAAATCCTTTGCTAGTCTTAGGCAACCAAATCGCCTGTGGGTTCAACCTCTAGACTTCTCTGAAGTCAGAGAACAACTAGGTGATATAGACCTTACTGTGAATTCTACAGATCCAAACAATAATCCTGCTGCAGGAGGATCTGGGATACCTCCTTCACCACCTCCCTCATCTCCTTCTTCTTCTGGAGGAGATTCCTCTTCCGACGAAGGCAAATCACCTTCTCAACCTTCTACACCCACTACCCCA
>ML776581.1:3303250-3348530 GCA_009831015.1 Picea engelmannii
TTTGTACACCTTATCAATCATGATAAGACAATAATAAGTCATATTTACATCAAACACTATTGGGTCCATTTCCCAAAACTTTGTGCTATGGGTCTTTCTTCAAGGGTTGACATCAATGACAACCAACCTTAATCAACAAAATCATATTGGAGCCTCAAGCCATCAGTGACACAAGAATTCACCAGCTGAGGAATAGATCCATTTCAGAGTATCTCATTAAATGGAGGAAACTACCGGCTGAAGATTCCAATTGGGAAGATGAGTCTTTTATACAGAAGCATCCATAGTTACTCAAGCATTGCGGAAAACACTTGTCTCAAGGGGAGAGGCATGTTAAGCCCTAATATTGGCTCATTACCCCTTAATTGGGGCATATTACATTAGTAATGTTATTTTATTTATAATTATACCTCCTAGTATCTTATATATACCAAGTCCTATATATACCAAGGAGACATTTTCATTTGGATTCATCTTGTACTTGAACATTTATGTGGGGTAAAAGGAGGTTTCCCCCTCGAAGAGGCTTATTATCTAAAATTATCTCTTTTTCAAAACGTTGATTACGTATTCTGAGGTTTTTCTATGCTATATTGATATTTGGTTCTTAACAATCTGGTGTTGTCATAGAGTATCAGAATAGGCTCATCATATATCACTTGTATGTCTTGCAGAGTGTGCTTCATCCATAGAATCTATGTACAACATATTGTTGCTGTGATATATTCTACTTCTTTTGTGGATAAGCATACTGAATATTGCTTCTTGCTCAACCAGGACACTAAGTAGTCACCTAAGTAGAAAGTTTCTCCACTTGTACTTATTTTGTCATAAATAATTCCTTCCCAATATGAATCCATGTAGGAAACCATAATTAACTGATTTCCTTTCGGATACCATAGCCAAAAATTTATTGTTCCTTTAAGGTATATAAATATCATTTTCATTGCTAGAACATGGGTTTCCTTTCGTGCCACTTGAAATCTTGTGACCTATCCAACTGTTGACATTACATCTGGTCTTGAAGCCATCACATAGAGTATACTACCAATCATTTATCTATAGATTATTTGATCTACTTATTTTCATTCATCATCTTTTCTCATCTTGCAATCGGTAACCATAGGAGGACTCATAGGTTTACATTTTTCAATTTTGAACTTGTTTAACATTTCCTTGATGTACTTGGTTTGGGAAATAAAAATTCTTTCATCTAGCTGAGATATTTGGAGTCCTAATAATAAATTCAACTCCCCAAGTAGGGACATTTCAATTTCATTATGCATATACGTGGAAACAATTTGACTCAATCTATCATCATCACTTCCAAAGATGATGTCATCAACATACTTCAATAATAATGAAACTTGCTTGATCCACTTTTATGTAGAGGTTACTATATACAGTTCCCCTTATGAATCCTTGTTGTTGTAAGTACCTATCCAATCTTGAGTAAGAAGATATCAGAGCTTGCATAAGTCCATACAAATATTTCTTCAATCTACAAACATAATATTCCTTTTCTTATAGTAGAATCCCTTCAGGTTGTTCTATGTAGACTACTTATTCTAATTATCCATTTACAAAAGATGATTTTATGTCCATCTGATACACTTTGATCCTTTCAAATCATACATAATCCAAGAACATTCTAATTTCCTCCATTCTAGCTATAGGAGAAAAGGTTTCTTCAAAATCTATTACTTTAACTTGAGAGTATCCTTTTCACACTAGTCTTTCTTTGTTTATGGTTACATGTCCATCTTCATTTAGCTTATTTCTGAAGACCCATTTTGTCCCAATCACATTTTTTTCCATTGGTATTGGAACTAGTTCTCATGTCTCATTCTTATCTATTTGATTTATTTCTTCTTCCATAACTTGGATCCAATGTTAATCTATAATAACCCTAGGCCGAACCCCAATTGTAAATGTAAATACAACTGTACTTAGGCTGGTGAGCTGGGATGCAGAAAGAACAAGTATATCTATGATGTAAATGAAAATATGTTCACATGCAAATATTAATTAAAAACACATCACTGCGTGCAGAACAACCATGTAAAAGAGTATGGGGGAATACAATCCACTAGTTAGGGAAAGGGTGGATAAAAGTTAAGGATAAGGGGCTAAGCTAGTGAGCTTGAGACAAAAAGGAATATTATACCAATATTCCTTAAAATATAAAGTATGCATAATTATTAAGGATGGGGACAAGTGGGACAAAGTAGCTCTCAACCTAATAAGTGTCAAGTTGGGCACATGCATACAAAGAGCTTGGACTTAGTGCATATTACATTCATTCTATAATTTCCTCCATTCCTAAACTCATGGATTTCAGCTACCCACCATACCTCTCTGTCATGAGAAATGTACATGTACCTTACCTGAGCTAGTACTATACCTATACATGTACCTGGCTAACTCAAGAGCTAGACTGAAGATACTAGATTTCAGGACCGTGGGATATTGAAGAGGTGGGTTGTCATGCTCGTGAGAAACTCTCTTTGGGTGAGAGAATTGTTGGGAATTGTTTTCCAAAAAGGTGCCAAACTGAAGCTACAGGGCTCTGAGACTTCCTATATGGCCTATTGTTGAAGCCTCAGAAAGGAAATGGGGCAGTCAAAGGACTATTGAGAAGAGAAGGGACACATTTCCTGGGGTGGGGCAGGCATGTGGGGAATGAGGGACTGTAGGCACATGTGACAGAATTTTTCTTGTTTTCTGAGATACATCAGCACGATTAAGAATTCCTTTACCCAGGTGGAGTTTAGTCCCAGATCGAGGGTGACCCACTGCTTGTTGGATATATTGTCATTGATGTCAACAGTCGATGTGATGATCTATTGTTAATGATGAATTACCACATATGAGATTGTCATTGATGTCAACAAGTATATCAGTTAGCAGAATATGTCAAACAATAAGCAGAGATCGAAAGTGTAAGCTTAGAAGGCAGAGTGAACAGTATGAAGACCAAAAGCTCAGAAAGGAAAACACAATGCGTTAGCAAATGAAGAGATAGGCTGAAGCAATTCTTGATTATTGTTGATCACGATAGGATCAACAATTTTTCTATTTTAAAATCTCAGGAGGGTTAGTGAATGAAGATCAAATCTCAGAAGGAAGAAGCGCATTGCAGAAGTATCATTAGGATCTATGGAAATATTGAGAAGTCGACCATTGCACAGGAAAATGTGAGAAGTCTCAGCAGCCGTCCGATCAAGGAAATTGCCAGTGTTGAACATCTCATGTAACGAATGATGGTCATATGAGTGATTGTGGGCTTGAGGATCGTTGGAGGATCGTGACCATCGATCTGCAAGCCAGATCAATGGCAAGGATGAATTGTGGGGAGTGAAAGTAGAATTAAACTACTCGCCAGTTACAATTCTACAATCTATCTAGATTGTCAGATCTCATAGCTTCAAATATCTACAACTGCGGTTGATCCAACAAACAATGAGTTTAAGTCTGATTAAATCATGACCTTCGAATGTGCAATCGCCAAATCTATGGTAGGGATGAATTGTGGATATTGAAAGAAGAATTAAACATCGTGCTTGTTCCAATCCCGCAATTAGTCAGGACCATCTAATATTTTATCCTCGAAGATCAATGATTGTGGTTGACTCTCCAATAGCACACATATTCCCATTACGGAGTTGGGTGATGAGTTAAAACACTCACAGATTGTGGTTGTGCAATCATTCTTTCTCGTGAATCTTCTTCAAGGATCTTCACAACCGTTGGATCACTTTTGAGTGGAAGGATAGGATAAGCGAGGGAAAGAGGCTGTGAGTTTGAATATATAAATACCCTTCAGCCATCAGATCAAAATCAAGTTCTAGTCAAGTCATCAGATCATTTTCGAGTGGAAGGATAGGATCATAAGCGAGGTAAGATCTGAGATCTCATTCATGCGAACTTTCGTCAATCGTTGGATCATTCTAAGTGGAAGGACAGGATAGGCCAGAAGACAACACTACAAGCAGATCGAGTCATCAATCTAATATCCTAATTGAAAGAACATCCTTCACTTTGGGTCTAAATATGTGAGGAACTTATGCTCCATCAGTTTGATATTTGAAATACCCAGAGCTCGAAAATCTGAAGTGAATAAGGACCATCGAATTTGGAGGACATAACGAGGACCGTTGGATTAGGTTTGTGGATTAGTGAAACTCATCAGCAAGGATGAGTGGAATACCACGTTGGCAAAGACACATGGAATAATCAGATGATGACAACTGTCAAGAGGAAATTGACTCATGCCATGTCAACAAGAGACGTAAGAAATTTACGTCACTGTGGGAGAATTGCTTCAAGATTTTACCATGAACGAATGTCAAAAGTCCCGAAACCCCGAAGGACGAAGGACCAAAGTTGCTCTCAGCCGTCGATTTGAGATACATTTTGGAAGTCAGGAAACCTATTAGATCCAGGAGAAGAACATGTGTCACATCAAGAGATCTATGTCGACAGATCCACATCAGCAAGACTACCTCAGCAAGGACACATGGCACAGTCAGAGAATGACAAGTGTCAATATGAATCGACATTTCATGTGAAAATCATGAATCAGAGTGACACATGGTAGCTACTCATCTCATGAAATGTCAGCAAGTGACGTAAGCAACTTATGTCACTCCGAGAGTTTTTCTTCGGGGGATATACCACAAGCACTTGCCCAAAGTCTCGAAGTCCCGAATGTCGTAGTCCTAAAGTGGACACGAGACGTCTGATATGAAAAATAACTTCAAGTGCATTCCTGATCGTTCATCTACTATAGTGGAATGATAGTGTAAGTAGAAACGTTAACCGACAACAAGCGGTCTCCATTGTTGATGACTTACACAACAAGTGATCACTCCGGAGGAAAATGGAGCAACATTTATTCGAAACCTCTTAATTCTCGAATGTTGAAGTCCCAAAAAGGACATAAGTCATCCAATCTAAAAGTTCACTTTGGGAGTGTTCTCAACCATTGATAATACTACAGTGAGATTTGAGGCTTGAGAATTCCAAATCCCGGAGATGCAAAAGGATATCGACCGTTGATTAACAAAGGGACACGCGTCAATGGATTTTTAGCTCTGGAAGATTGACGTACGAAGGAGAGAAGGGGTTTGATATTTGAAATCTCCGGAGTCTGGAGACCTAAAGGAGATCTAATGTTGGGTGAATTCTCAAACATTGATCAAAATACAGTGGAAGGATAGCGTAAGCATAATAACCCAAAGACCCGAAGTAAATGGTGGCCTTCCATCTCATTTCTTGATTAAGTCCTGACCGTTGGATTAAGAAATGAAAGAGTAATATAAGGATCGTATATGACCATTGATCTGGCTCCGAAATATAAAGGTGAACCATCCGATCTATTCGGTGATATCGTATTCTAGAGATTTGAAATGTTGGAAGTCATGAAGACCTGAAGGACAAAGACCCGAAGGGAGAAGATCTGAAGTCTAGACAATCATCCATTTCAAGAGATTGAATCATGATCCTTGAATCGATAAACTCTCAAGCACTCGTCTCGCCTAATGTAAAGTCACCACCATTGGTCATATGAAATTTACACCAGAACAATACAGAGAATTGATAACTAATCGAATATGGTCTGTTGGTGAACCAAGAACACAACAGAAACTTGAGTATGATCTAATGAGTCAATCCATGTCTATGATCAACTCATGACAAAAAACAATGAATCGATACACAATCATGATTAAAAGAGAGTTAAATCATGAAAACGTAAATAAAGAATAAAAGGGAAAAATGATATTAATTAAATTTTAGATTATCATTTTAAATGAAAAGGTAAAATGGTTCAAATAAAGGGACATGATGTTTTATATCTCACACCATTTTGAAAATTATATAAATGAGAAAAAGTGGTGAGAAGGTTGTGTCCCTGTAGTCCAAAGAAGAAGATCAAAATAAAAGTAGAGTCCAAGAACAAGAACTGTTAGTTCTAAGGTGCTTGTCAATGTCTTATTGAAGATCAAGAACAGAAGAAGATAGAGCAACGGTTATGAAATCTAGTTCTTGATACAGAAGACCATACAAGCAAAGGTTGCAACAAACAAGTAGAAATTACAAAAAATGGTTGCATGAGTGAAATTCGATGAAGAGAAGAAGAGATTGAATTGCATTATAAACTAAGGGTGGTTGGGTAGTGCAAGGGTAGGTTGGAGCCTGCAGGGGAGTTTGTGCTTCCTTGTCAGTTGTAGTTGACTAAACAGGGGGTCATAGCCTCCTACCAATTGGTGTTGGTGAACAAGGGTGTGGGTGCATCCTGATCAGTTGGTGTTGATCGAAAAGGAAGAATATCTTCCTTCTATGTAACTTATAAGAAAAAGAATTTTGCAGTTAATAGAAAAGTGTTGGTGGTTTTCCCTGTTGGGTTCCACGATAAAATCTTGTGTTCATAAGGGTTTGTTGTTCATCATATATTGCTTAATTGAATAGTTAATATGTGTGTTTAATATGGATGAAGTTAAAAAGAAAAAGTAGGAAATACTGATTGACCCCCCCCCTCTCAGTATTGTTTGATATTCCATCACTGCTAAGAGTTTTGAGCAACGTGATCTAAGGTTGGGAGGAGTGTGGAAGGTCTACACGCAGTTGGTGGTATTTTTATCAAAGATAAGTGTCAATTTTGTGTGAAATTACATGTTGCATTATTATTTATGTGTTTATTTTTATGGGTTTTTCCTGTGTATTTGTTGCATGTGTATTTTATTATTATAATATGGGCATTCGAAGAGTTTCTGTATGTTTCAATTTTGTATAAAAATTGAAATTTTCACTTAGCATAGCCAGAAGGTGGATGGGGAAGATACAATATGGTGTCAGAGCTCCAGTTTTCAACTCTAAGCCTAGATGGGCCAAGCAAGTTGAAATTGAAGTGAAATTTCACAGAGATTTGAAGTTACAATGTGTCCATGGGTGCCAGGAAGGCACTGAGAGAACACATTGACATTGTTTGAAATGTCAGGAGGTGTAGCGATTTGAGAAACCACAACAACTATTGATTTGATGATGCAATATTAGATCTAGGCCATTGGATGAAACCCAGACAAGAGGAGAGCGCATGATAGAGGAGATTAGATCTCAGTAGTTGGATATATTTGGGAGAAGTCAAGACCCCCCACAACCATCATATCAAGGTAAGAAGTATGGACGTTAAACCACCAAGTCCTTCGGACTTCACCACTTCAGTTGTTTTAAGTCTTTTGTCATGAAATAGGCAAATGTTGGTTGTGGAGCTTGATTATCTTCTTTATTTAGAGGCCTTTTGTTTTTAGTTGTGTTTATACCCCATGAAGAATTTACACCCTGGAAGAATGTACACTCCTCCACGTGGGGGAGTGTAGAGGAGGTTACTCCCCCTGCGGAGTCTGGGGGGGATATCCCCCCAGCTAGGGGGTCTGGGGGAAAAAGGGTACCCCGCAAGGGTTTAGGGGCAAAGCCCCCAAAAGAAAAATTTCCTTGTAAATGTATATTGTAATTTCATAGTAAATATGGACCATTCATTATAAGGTCACAGATCTAATGGTAGAAGTTATGTTAGGGTTTTCTTCCCTAGAAGGAAACCCTGTTTTATGAGGGAAATGTATTGTGGTTATGTATCATTGTGAATATTGTATTCTGAGAGAGGAGACTGTGAGATAAAGAAGAGGAAGTTACAACGGGTTTTTTGTAGGTTGTATCCCTTCATTTGCTAGAAAATAATAAAGGAAGTACCTGGAAATTTCTCTAGTGGGCGTAGCCCACACTAGGTGAACCATGTATATATGTGTCTCTATTGTATTGTGTATCTTCTATGTTTTATTTCCGCATTTATTTTATTTTATTTCTCCATGATCCTATTTTTCTAACAATTGGTATCAGAGCGAAAGGTAACTCATAGGAAAAGAGGGTTCCTAGTTCGAGTGGGACCAATGATAGAAGATGGAAAGTTTAGGGTCGAGAAATTTAACGGCCAAAACTACCTGTTATGGAAGATGCATATGGAATATTATTTATATCAGAAGGATCTATTCCTACCATTGGGTGGAATATAAAAGAAATCGACGACCATGAAGGACGAGGAATGGGAGGTTGTTGACAAAAATGCACTAGGAACGATATGGCTGAGCCTAGCAACGTCAGTGGCTTTCAATATTTTGAAAGAAAATATAATGAAGGATTTGATGGATGAATTGGATAAACTGTATGAAAAAACATCGACATCTAATAAGGTATTTCTAATGAAGATTTTATTTAATATGAAGATGTCAGAAGGTGGGTCTCTTGCAGATAATTTAAATGAATTTAATATGGTTACTAATTAGCTAAGTTCTGTAAAAGTTGACTTTGATGATGAGGTTAGGGATCTTATAATATTGTGCCCATTGCTAGAAAGTTGGAACGGCTTGGTCATGGTTGTAAGTAACTCTGTCTCTAGTTCAAACACTTTAAAATTTGATGATGTTGTTGGTGTTATCCTTAGTGAGGAAATGCAATGGAAAAGCATAGGTGAGACATCAGGTAATGCGTTAAACATGGAGAACATGGGAAGACAAAAGGATAGAGGAAAGGGCTTAGGGAACCACAAGAATTCTAGGAAGGGAAGATGCAAATCTAGACTTGGAAAGATAGAGTGTTGGAATTGTGGGAAGAAAGGACATATGAAGAAAGACTGGATAGCTCCAAAGAAATAAAGAGATGAACAACAGGAGAAAAATTAGAAAGAAAATGCAATAGGTGATGTGTTACAAGATGCTTTGATTATTTTTGTAGATAATATTTCTGAGTCTTGGGTAGTAGATTCAGGGGCTTCATTTCATGCCACATCCCATAGAAAACATTTTCTAGATTATGTTCATGGTGATTTTGGACAGGTTCATTTGGGTGATGATGCACCATGCAAAATTGTTGGAATGAGAAAGGTAAAAATAAAGCAAAGTAATGGAAACCAATGGTTGTTGAAAGAGGTAAGACATGTTCAAGATCTAAGGAAAAGTATAATTTCAACAGGGAATTTGGAAATTGAAGGTTTTATATCGATATTTACAAATAAGGTGTGAAAGGTCACCAAAGGATCATTGGTGATAGCAAGAGAGAAGGTAGGTTTTCTCTTTGTTTAAAGGAAAAAGGAAAGGGAGGAAAAAGAGGAGGATAGAAGGAGAAGCATACTAAGGTTTTCTCTTTGATTTTATGCTGAGATAGTTTAGTTTTCATCCATTCCTTAATTTATCACAAGACTAATTCTTTTTATGATAGTAGGGTCTTATTGTAGACAACAATATTCGAGGTTGAATTACATCATTCAGACACTTCTTTTTCAGAGGTGTTGATCTATCTTTTATATTCTATGTAGACTTGTTTGTTTGTGAATTAGTTTTCATGACTAACAAAGGCTATTGTGCAGAGTTGAGTGGGAAGCAATCTATGGCAAGTTGATCCACATTTTAGAGTTCAGTTTTTTATTTTATGTCGGAGGTCCTTTTGTATGTTCCATCGGGGATGTATAAGTTTGACTTTGGTCCTAAATTTATGCATGATTTTTTTTAAAAGAATGACTCTTTGGTGAATTGGAATGAAATAAAGGATTCATTTATGTCTCATCCGTCTTGATTATCATCTTGGTGTCTTTACTTCTATCTTTACATTTATTTCAGCAACTGTTATATTCAGAAAATTATATAAAAAGTAAATTTCCAGCAAGCTTCTTATTAATAAAAGACTAGCCTAAGCATTGGTAATTAATACTTGTGAGTTAGGATGTTATTTTTGTTGGCTATAAACATAGGGTTAGATTCCCGTCTATTTTGATTTATCCAAGAAGAATCTAAAAATGCTAGAGTAAGATCATTTCATATATTTTCCTCAACATTTATTTGGCGACCATATTGGGGAGATCTTTGATATCTATCTACTTAATTTTTATACTCGATTTTCATCGATACATTTTTTTATTTTTTTTTATATTGATTATTTGACTATTCCTGTTGCAAGGCAACCAATATTGAGCCCACTATTCAAGATCAAACCAACATTGCTTTGAATCTATTTAATACCATCTTAGAGACTGCCAATACCCGTTTTGAGCTTAACCATTCTTGGGCAGCAATTGAACGAGATATTAGGGCTCAAGAAAAATTGGAACCTAGATGTAGACAGCCTAGAAATCAACAGTAACCCTTTTGTTTATTCAAGTTTTGGCCTTTCTTTCATGTCCTTAGACCCTCATTCTTCTAGAAGAAGAAGATGTTTGTCACCTGAAATCAATCCTGTTGTTGAAATAGTAAAAATAAATGTTGTGTTGTCTACCAACAAAGTGATCTAAGGAGGACTTTATCTGATTCATCCAGTTCGTCTTTCTTTCCCTCATATATCATCCACAAGATGCCAGCTAGTGTTGGTTTCAGTGGCACTGGAAGTGCTCCATCTTCTCAATATTCATCGTCATCAGTGATTGGTAGCTTATATAGCCACCATATCCCTTTCCAATCTACCACCAATCCCACCAAAGTCATTAAAAAGTATGGGATTTTTCAGTTCGAAGAAGACACCACAACCACATTATGGCATGTGTCCTCTCCTCTTAACCTAGCACCTGCTACTTGTCCACTTCCTAAATTTAAAGAGCATCTTCCTAGGTTTTTAGGAAATAACACTATCACTACAAATGAACACCTGGTGGAATTTTCCAATTCTTGTCATAACATAGGGGATAATGACAATGATACTTGCATGTGATTATTCGTCAATTCCTTGGAAGGAAAGGCTGCGGCCGATTTATTTGACCTTCCTCCTAAGATCATGTCTACTTGGGAGGAGTTAATATATTGGTTTTGATCCGCTTATGGGCAATCTAAAATACCAATAGAGAAGTTAAGGGAATAAAATAACATCACCTATAAGGATGGTGAGACCATCAAGTCTTTAAACTTGAGTTTCACTAAGTTATACAATCAAATCCCCAAACTCATATGCCCTCAGAACCAAGCCACTTTCATGCATTACTACAATGCATTTCCTTCCTCCTATCATCATAGGCTTGAGGATAAATCCATTTATAATCTCGGTTCTGCTATGCATACATGCTCAGAGTATGAGGAACAACTTGAGAGAACTGGTCTTCACCAGGGAGAATCGTTTATAAAAATAGACATGTCTTCCCTTTTACAACTAGTACAAGATATGAATAATCATATGATAGCATTCAAATGAAAGGGAACTGTCTCCCCTCTCACCCCTAGAGCTTCATCCTCTTTTGCACCCCCTTTTAGAAATCTGGTTGAAAATAATTTTCATCCTAAAGTTATCTTGCCTTGAAGTTGGTGTAGCTTCTGTGAGGAACACCATGAGGAAACCAAATGTGAGGTAAAGAAGAGTGCCAGAGATAAGATCTTTGGTAAAAGACTAGAAACTACTATCGTTGTCCTAGATTTTGCAGAGCCAGAAGATGTCATGGTCATCAATACTAGGAACAAAGCCTATTCTACCAAGGGAAAATTTGATCCTTCCCGCAGTTCTTCTAGCTCGAGCTCATCCTCAACTAGTGCTACCCTACAAGTTCCTAAGGTTCCTTAGAGTCAAGGAATCACCCCCCCCTCTCCCCTCTTCCAAATATATAATCTTGAATTAGTTGGCCAACATCAAAGAAGATGCAACCCTTCTAGACATGTTTGTCATCCCTAAACAACATATGCATTTGAAACAAATCATGGAAGGAAAAGCTTCCATTGTAGCCAATATTTCTGAAGAGGTACACGAAGAGGATTCTTCTATAAATAAAGTAGTTTTACATAACTTTAGATACCCTGTAAAAAATACCCCTTTTTATATTTCTGTAAATATTATGGATAAGATCACCCATTGTTGCCTCATTGATGGAAGTTCAGGCCCAAGTGTGATGTCGAAGATTATTATGGAAGAACTAGGCTTGTCTTGTACAAGTGAAAATGCCAGAAGCATTTCTCCTATAATAGTCTACAACAAAAGACCATAGATGAGATTAAAGATCTGACTTTAGTTTTGTGTGCTCATCCTGAAATAAAGACAACCCTCAACATTCAGGTGATCAATATGCCAATAAGAAATTACTCAATCATTTTAGGAAGAGATTGGAAAACCTTAATGGGTGTATACCTCGCACTGACATAACACATTTATTTGTTCCTCAGAATGAAAGAAACATTATAGTCCTTAGATAAGGAAGGATATCACCTTACATAGAGAGTGTCCCACAACCCAACGTAAACTATATCGAAGAGGACCTAGGAGTGTATTCCATCTTTGTTGAGGAGGATAACATTCCCATGGAACAAATCGATTTAGATGATGGCATGTGGAACATGCACTTTGATGGTTCATGCTCTAATGAAGGTAACAGAGCTAGCATTATCTTGATTTCTCCTATAGGAAAAATGAATAACTTTTCTTACTAGTTGGAGTTCGCTTGCACTAACAATGTCACTGAATTTGAAGCTTTGTTATTAGGCATTGAAAATGCTTATAATCTTGGCTATGGTCACCTTTCATTTTTTGGGGATTCCGATCTTGTTGTGAATCTTGTGTGTAAAGTATACTCTCCTAGCAACAAGTTGATGAAATGATACACCCAAACTGTTTGGGCACTTATCTCAAACCTTTTATCTTTCAACATCACTCATGTTAAGAGGGAGTTAAACTCAATGGCTAATTAGTTAGCATTTTTTGCAGCCTCCCCTAATCGACAAGTTATGCCACACAGACCTGATTGCACTTTCCAATCTCTGTATCGTCCACATATTCCCGACAATATAGAATCTTGGAAGGTCTTCCATAACGATGAGAGCATTTGTGCTTTTATCCAAAATTAACCTCTTAAGCCTAAGGAGATTATATCCATAGAAGATAACAAGATTCCTAAAGGCTTGACTCCTCTAGAGAGTTCATTTTCTTCGAGTGATGTAGGCAACAAGGAGGAACAAAAATAAGAGGAGTCGAAAAGGACGGTGGGTGAAACCATCTCCTTGAACATTGGGACACTTGAGACTCTAAATAATGTTAAAATAGGTTTCAAATGTTCAAATGAAGAGAAAGTGAAGTTTGCCAAGTTGCTTGGCAAATTTCAAGATGTTTTTGCTTGGTCTTATGAATATCTTCGTGGTTTTGATGCTAGTCTTATACAACATGCCATCCCCATTTAGGAAGGCGTAAAACCAGTCAGGTAGAAACAAAGACCTATCAACCCTATGCTAGAAGAAACTATTTGGAAGGAGTTGGAAAAACTCTTGAAGGCTGGAATTATATTTCCAGTCAAGTATTCTGAATGGGTTTCAAATCTGGTTCCTCTTTGGAAAACAACTGGTCAAATCAGATTGTACATTGATTTTCGTGCATTAAATTGAGATAGTATAAAATATCACTTCCCTCTCCCTAACATGGAAATGATTTTGTAGCAAGTTGCAGGATCACAAATGATCTCCTTACTTGATGGGTTTTTCGGTTACAATCATGATGCAGGAGCATCATACACAGCCAGCCAAGCACGCACCTAGCCAAAGGAACAGCCTTGACGCACATATGGGAAAAAGGAGCACGTTTTTATGAAAACGTTTTAAATTTTGAAATTTGAAGCATTAATGTAATAGCTAGGAAAAGGCGTACTTACATTTATATCTTGGAGATATGAATGGATCTGGAGAAATTACTCTTATCTGCCGGAAGTATTAGGCATTTAAGTCTGTTAATGTAAAGTAAGTAGATATGAATGTTAGATTAGACAGTTTTAGAAGCATAGGAGGTAAAACGAATATAGACACCCTCACCCTTGTATCATTGTAACTTTTGATGATCATTCGGATTTCATAAGTTTAAGAGTTGTAACAGAGAGCTATAGAGAAGAATCCATGTATAGGAGAACTTGAGTTAATATATGAAGCTTTGACTCAGTTTTCATGGTGTTATGATGCTTACTATTTACATTTGTTGAATGGTATGTTTACAGTTACTTTGTTTCTCTGTATGCATTTGTTTTAATGCTATGTTATGTGTATGATTTCATGTTGAGTGTATGAAGTCTGAGAGAGGAGAAGAATGAGTTTCAATTGTTTATCTTCTTGAGAATTCCTACAGGGAGTGCAGTGAACATCTGCAAGGTGTGCATCGACGAGGGTCAATGTTTTATCTCAGAAATCTTAGGAGAGATACCGTTGTTCTCATACGAGCTGAAGTGCAGGTGAAGCACAAGGCTGTGCAAGGTGTGCATAGGCCAAATTGAAGCCTTGGATTTTATAAATCCAGAAGGAAGGTTGAAGAAACACTGTTGCAAAGAGTGAACAGGGTCGGAGACTCAAATAACCAGGGGTTATTTGAAGGTTTGCTGCAAGGAGTGCGAGCAGGGATCCTTTTGGAAGCTTGAGTTTATAAGTGAAAAGCCCAGGAGGGATTTAACCTTTGAAGTGTTCAAAGGGAGACGAAGTCCGAAATCGTCTCATAGAAGTTAATTTCAGGGGAGAGAACACTGATTCATTTGGAAAAACGTCCTTGAGGAGTGCATCTGGTGGTCAGAATTCTTCGTGGAGAACTCGCGAAGTCATGAGGACCGTCAGATCCAGAGGAGTTGTGAGGTGGTTAGGAATTAGATGAATTTTCCACCTTGACATCAAGAATCAACGTGTACCATTGATCATGGTCTTTCTGAGCCGTCAGATCATTTCAGGAATTCGGGACCCATAAGTTTGGAGTGCAGACCAAAATCCTTGGTCACTCTAAAACCCGAATCGCGAAAGGGATTATCAAGTGAGAAATTTCGGTATTTCGGGGTTCAACATATCGAATATTTCGATGAAAAATGATAGGGACCGTTGGCATTGAAAATCCCGAAGTCAAAAAACGTGACGTGCCTTTAGTGAGAAACATCGACAGTTCGACATTTCAGGGTTCAACATTTCGGAAACCCTGATGACAAGGAGTCGGGGCGCTTTGCACTAAAAACCCCGAAGTCGCGAATTGCGAAGTGTCTTTGGAATGAAATTGGAATTTCAACTTTTTGAGATCCAGGAAGTAGAGGAGACAAGTGATTTTTGGAACCGAGAGTTTCAAACTCCCGGTACGCGAAATCCTGAAAAAGGGTTGCTATTTCAGAATTCGGGAATTGGCGCGGCAAGTGAGTTGGGATCGAGAATCGTGAACTACCGAAACCTGAAGTCCTTTGTGGATTAAACAAAGGTTTTGATGTAACCCTTGGCATGGTTTTAGTGAATATCCTGTGTGGATCTCGGCCCAAGGGCAGGGGGATATGCACTAGTGTGGTTTCATAGCTCAGAACAAATTCTTTGGTTTCTGTAGCAGAGAGAAAAGAGAAAAAGTTTCATCCATGCCACCGAGAAGAAGAGATAGGGCAGTGCCTGATCTAGCAATGGAAAAAGAAATGTGTGAGTTACATGCCAGACTTGATGCTATGGAGACAACACAGAGGTGAACAGTCGACGCTGGGGATATCAGCGAGGCTGAAAGTGAAAATGAAGCTGGAAACGAAGAAGTAGTAGTTGAAGATGCTGTAGATGAACACCTATTCAAGGTTGCTGCTAGGATAGGTGCTAGAGAAAAAATGGGCATTCCAGTGTATGAAGGAAACTTGGATGTTGAAGAACTTCTAGATTGGATTATGGCTCTAGACAAATACTTCGACTATGAGGATGTCGAGGAAGATAAGAAAGTCAAACATGTCATCACTAGACTTAAAGGGAATGCAACACTATGGTGGGATGAAGGCTGACAGATGTTGTAAGGGAAAGAAGAAAATCAAAAGCTGGGATAGAATGGTTGCAAAGATGAAAGCCAAATTTATACCCAAGGATTATCAAATCACTTTGTTTCGAAGAATGCAAAATTTGAGACAGAAGTTGATGTCAGTGAAGGAATACACTGAAGAATTCTACAAGATAAACATCAGAGCAGGTCATCAGGAAAGCAATGATGAAAAAGTTTCCAGGTACATGAATGGTCTGTGATATGACATCTAAGATTAGATGAGCATGATGACCATCTGAAATGTGGAAGATGCTTATCAGATAGTTCTAAAAGTTGAAGAGAAGCTGAGCCAAAAGCAAGGTTAAAGAGGCTGAGGTAGAAGTCAAGCCAGAGTCAAAACAGTTGCCCAATATAGGACTTAGAAACCTAAAGAAGAGGGGAAGAAACCTGAAACTCAACCTGAGAGGGGAGGAAGCTCACAAGGAAGGTAGTATGCTGATAGAAATACTTCTCCTCGAGCTAGAGGAAGAGGAAGAGGTAGATGAGGTGAAGTGAAATGCTTCGTCTGTGGAAAAATCAGACATAAATCCTATGAGTGTCTAGATAGGAAGAAAGATGGTGGTGAAACTCACATTGCCAAAGCTCAAGGATGGAATGTTGAGTCATAAGATGTTGAGGGCAGAAGATCCTTGATGATGAGGAAAGTTCTCTTGAAGCCGAAGAAGGAGGTAGAGAACCTAGCTCAAAGAAACAGTATGTTTAGGACTTCTTTCAAAACTAAGGATAGGGTATGCAAGGTCATAGTGGATAGAGGTATCAAAGATAATATCGTATCTATAGAGATGGTAGAAAAGCTAGAGCTGGAGACTGTTATACATCCAAGCCCATACAGAGTTTCATGGCTACAAAAAGGACATCAGGTAAATGTCACTAAACAATGTTTAGTTGAATTTAAAATAGGAGGATATAAAGATGAAATATTATGTGATGTCATTCCCATGGATGTTTGTCGTCTATTAATGGGTAGATTGTGGCAATATGATAAAAACGCAGTTCATGATGGGAGAAAGAACACATACACCTTGGAGAAAAATGGTAGGACTCACATGTTATTGTCAATTAAGGATAAAGAGGTAAAAACAGAGATGAGAAACACTGTACTTCTCATGAGTGGGAAGGAACTTCTTGATGAGGTTAAGAAGAAGGAAGACACACAATTTATTGTGGTCAGGAAGCCCATAATTGTTTTGACCAGTACAACGATAGATGATTTACTAGAAGAAATCTAGGAGTTGTTGGGAGAGTTTGCTAATATAGTAGTGGACAAACTACCTTGTTCGTTGCCACCTATCATAAGTATAAGTCATCATATCGACCTTATATTTGGAGCCAATTTGCCGAACAAAGAAACATATCGGTTGACACTGCAGGAAAATGAAGAAGTTAAGAGGCAGATCCAGAACTTAATGGACAAAGGATTGATTCGAGAAAGCTTGAGTCCATGCATTGTTCCGACAGTGCTCATCCCAAAGAAATATGGAGGCTGGAGAATGTGTACAGAATCAAGGGCGATCAATAAGATTACCATCAAATACAGATTTCCATTGCCAAGGATGGATGACTTGATGGATTGCTTGAGTGGGGCAAGGTTTTTTTCAAAGATTGATTTGAAAAGCGGGTATCATCAAATTCGAATGAGAGAAGGTGATGAATGGAAGACAACATTCAAGATGAATGAGGGGCTATATGAATGGCTTGTCATGACATTTGGCTTAACGAATGCACCTAGTAATTTCATGAGGTTTATGAATGAAGTCATGAAGGATTTCATTGGGAAATTCGTCATTATATATATTGATGATATATTAATTTTCAGCAAAACAGAAGCAGAACACTTAAAGCATTTAGTTGCAGTAATGAGGAGATTAGAGCAGGAGAAATTGTTGATTAATATGAAGAAGTCATCATTTATGAGGACATAACTCATTTATTTGGGTTTTGTTATCTCTGCAAATGAACTGAAAATGGATCCAGAAAAGATAAAGGTGATTAAGAATTGGCCATCTCCGAAGAGCGTGTTTGAAGTTTGAAGCTTCCATGGTTTGGCTAGATTCTACAGGAAATTCATCCAAATCTTCAGTGGAATTAGCACACCAATGATGGATACGGTGAAGAAATGACACAAATATTTTCACTGGACGGAGGAAGCATAGAAGAGCTTCAATCTGCTAAAGAAGAAGATCATTGAGCAACCAATTCTGGTTTTGCCATATTTTAGAAAAACATTCTGGGTCAGGTGTGATGCGAGTGGATTTGCAATTGGAGCGATCTTGAGCCAAGACAACAGGCCGATCACATACTTTAGTGAAAAAATGAATGAGGCAAAGATTAGGTACTCCACATATGATAAAGAATTCTATGCAATCATACAAGCACTGAAGAAATGGAGACACTATTTGGTTCCCAAGGAGTTTGTTTTGTACAGTGATAATCACGCTTTACAATTCGTGACTCGAAAGGAGAAGTTGAGCCAAAGACATGCTAAATGGGTTGAATACATGCAAAATTTTACTTTTGTGATTATACATATTTCTAGAACTGCTAACAAAGTTGTTGATGCTTTGAGCAAGAAATGTTTGCTTATGCAGGAATTCAGAGTCAAGAATTTAGGTTTTGATAACCTCAAAGAAATGTACAGGGATGAACCAGATTATAAGGAGGCATACGAGGCATCTAAGAATCCAATTCTTAGGGACATAAGCCAATGGAATGAATACATGATCTAGGATGGATTATTGTTCAGGGGAAATCAGCTATGTATTCTGAAGTGCTCCATGAGGGAGAATTTGTTGAAGGAAAAGCACAGTGGAGGATTGGCAGGACATTTTGGTCATGACAAGACGTTCTCAAAGTTGAATGGCTCATATTTTTGGCCAGGGATGAGGACAGATGTCAATAAATTTGTGGACATGTGCATAATTTGCCAGCACACGAAAGGAAAAAGGCAGAACACAGGGTTATACCAACCACTACCCATACCTGAAAGGATGTGGGATGCAGTGAGCATGGATTTTGTATTGGGACTGCCAAGGACACAAAAAGGATATGATTCAATCTTTGTGGTAGTCAATAGATTTTCAAAAATGACACATTTCATACCATACCAGAAAACCAGTGATGCAACTCATATTGCAAACCTGTTTTTCAAGGAAGTCATCAGACTTCATGGCTTGCCAAAGAGTATCATTTCTGATTGAGATACCAAGTTTATGGGACATTTCTGGAGGACCTTATGGAGGAAGTTGGGGACAAGTTTGTCTTTTATCTTAGCATATCATATTCAGATGGATGGGTAGACATAAGTCATGAATAGGAGCTTGAGATATTTGTTAAGAAGCCTAGTGACTGAACACCACAGTCAATGGGATCACATTCTGCCACAGGCGAAATTTGCTTACAATGATTCACTCAATAGAAGCACAGGGAAGAGTCCATTCCAGATTGTATATGGAATGAAACCAAGAGGAGTTTCTGAATTGAAAGATTCAGAATGAAATGAATTCAAGAGTGCTAGTGCAGAGGACTTTGCAGAAGGAATGAAGGAGATTCACAGCCAAGTCAAGGAATGATTGCAGAGTTCAAGTCAAGAATACAAGCAGAGAACAGATCAACACAGGCAAGAACTTCAATTTGAAGTTGGTGATCTAATTCTTGCACATATGAGGAAGGAGAGGTTCCCAAGGGGAACATATAATAAGTTGAAGAAGAAAAAGATTGGACCGTGCAAGGTCATAAGGAAATTTGGGGAAAATGCATATGAGATTGAATTACCTGATGGGGTCAGAATCTCATCGATATTCAATGTTGCGGAATTGTACCCTTACAAAGATAAAGAAGCAGGAACATAGGAGGAACAGAAAGAGGTTCAATGGAAAAAACAAATGCCTATAGCTGAAAATCCACAGATGGAAAGCATAATTGACAAGAGGATTAGCAAAAAGACCAGGAGAAAAGAGTATTTTGAATACTTGGTCAAATGGAAGGGACATCTAGTTGAAGATGCCAGTTGGGAGGATGAAGCAACAATTCATAGGCATGGATGGATAGTGTAAGAGCTCATGAACAGGAGTTCATGAAAATTTTCAAGCGAGGGAGTATGATGCAGGAGCATCGTACACAACCAGCCAAACACGTGCCTAGCCAAAGGAATAGTTGGATGTGCAGATGGGAAAAAGGAGCACGTTTTTAAGAAAACGTTTTAAATTTTGAAATTTGAAGCATTAATGTAATAGCTAGGAAAAGGCGTATTTACATTTATGTCTTGGAGATATGAATGGATCTGGAGAAATTAATCTTATCTACGAGATGTATTAGGAATTTAAGTCTGTTAATGTAAAGTAGGTAGGTATGAATGTTAGATTAGACAGTTATAGAAGCATAGGGGGAAAAATGAATATAGACACCCTCAGCCTTGTATCATTGTAACTTTTGATGATCATTCAGATTTCATAAGATGAAGAACTGTAACAGAGAGCTGTAGAGAAGAACCCATGTATAGGAGCACTTGAGTTAATATATGAAGCTTTGACTCAGTTTTCATGGTGTTATGATGCTTGCTATTTACATTTGTTGAATGATATGTTTACAGTTACTTTGTTTCTCTGTATGCATTTGTTTCAATGTTGTGTTATGTGTATGATTTCATGTTGAGTGTATGAAGTCTGAGAGAGGAGAAGAATGAGTTTCAATTGTTTCTCTTCCTGATAATTCCTGCAGGGAGTGCAGTGAATGTCCACAAGGTGTGTGTCGATGAGGGTCTGAGTTTTATCTCATAAAGTTCAGGAGAGATATCGTTGTTCTCATACTTGCTGAAGTGCAGGTGAAGCACAAAGTCGTGCAAGGTGTGCGCATGCCAAATTGAAGCCTTGGATTTTATAAATCTAGAAGGAAGGTTGAAGGACCACTGTTGCAAAGAGTGCATAGGGTCAGAGACTCAAATAACCAGGGGTTATTTGAAGGTTTTCAGTAAGGAGTGCGAGAAGGGATCCTTTTGGAAGCTTGAGTTTATAAGTGAAAATCTTAGGAGGGATTTAACCTTTGAAGTGTTCAAAGGGAGATGGAGGCCGAAATCGTCTCATATAAGTTAAGTTCATGGGAGAGAATGCCAAGTTGTTTGGACAAAAGTCCTTGAGGAGTGCATCTGGTGGTCAGAATTCTCCGTGGAGAACTCGCGAAGTCGTGAGGACCATCAGATCCAGAGGATCTATGAGGTGGTTAGGAGTCAGATGAATTCTCCACCCTAACATCAAGAATCAACGTGTACCATTGATCGTGGTCTGTCTGAGCCATCATATCATTTCAGGAATTCAGGACCCGTAAGTTTGGAGTGCAGACCAAAATCCTTGGTCACTCTAAAACCCGAATCGCGAAAGATATTATCAAGTGAGAAATTTCGGTATTTCAGGGTTCGACATACTGGAAATTTCGATGACAAAGGATCATGACCCTTGGCATTGAAAATCCTGAAGTCGTGAAATGCGACATGCCTTTAGTAAGAAACATCGTTAGTTCGACATTTCGGGGTTCGGCATTTCAGAAACCCTGATGACAAGGAGCCATGGTGCTTTGCATTGAAAACCCCGAAGTCATGAATTGTGAAGTGTCTTTGGAATGAAATCCCAACATTTCATCTTTCTGGGGTCCGGGAAGTAGAGGAGACAAGTGATTTTTGGAACCAAGAGTTTCAAACTCCTGGTACGCGAAATCCTGAAAAAGGGTCGCTATTTCAGAATTCAGGAATTGGCGTGGCAAGTGAGTTGGGATCGAGAATCGTGAACTCATGAAACCCAAAGTCCTTTGTGGCTTAAAAAAAGGGTTTGATTTAACCCTTGGCATGGTTTTAGTGAAGATCCTGTGCGGATCTCGGCCTGAGGGCAGGGGGATACGCACCAAATCAAATCAAGGTAAAAAGGGCAAACAAATATAAAACCACCTTTATTACTCGTTGGGGTACCTTTGCTTATGAATGTATGCCTTTTGGGTTATCTAATGCAGGTTCCACCTTTCAAAGAGATATGCAATTAGCTTTTGACGATTTGATCGGTAATATCATTCATATCTACCTTTATGACTTAACAATATACTCTAAAATCTGATCAGATCATTTGGGTCATCTAAGGAAAGTTCTCATGCGATGTAGGAAATTTGGCATTTCTCTAAATCCTTCAAAGTCCATTTTTGGCGTTACTGAGGGCAAGCTCCTTAGACACATTGTCTCTGATTCAGGAATAAGCATTGATCCTGAAAGGATGAATGATATCCTTAATCTTCCTGCTCCCACTTCCAAGAAAGAAGTTCAATATTTTATGGGGGTGATTAACTTTGTCCCTAGGTTTGTTCCAGATTTTTCTATGATGGTCAAGCCAATTCATAATTTCCTTAAGCAAGATCATTATTTTTCTTGGAAAGATGATGTTGAAAATTATTTTGAAGGGATTAAGAAAGAAATCAGTTTCGCACAATTTTTTGTGAAGCTGGATTTTGAGAAGGAATTCATGATATATACTAATGCCACAGAGGAGGCAGTTTCTACTGTCCTCATGTAAAATGATGACCAAGGAAATGAAAAACTAGTGGCTTACATGAGTCAAAGTTTGTTTGAGGACGAATTTGAATATTCTTTTATTGAGAAACATGGAATGATAAGTCCGTTGAAAAGTTTCGCCATTACATCTTAGGTAAGCATACGTTGGTAAAATTCCCTTTACCTGCTGTCAAGTTTTTTCTCTCACAAACTTAACTTTCAAGAAATCTTTCACATTGGTTTGCCAAGATCCAGGAGCATGATTTAAATATCATGACTTCTACCACTATCAAGGGACATGATCTTTCCCTTTATTTGGCTCAACATGCTTAGAATGGTGAAGAAATTTATGAAGAGGATGTGTCCCTTTCAGCTCTCTTTTACATTGACAATCAAATCCTCCATGTGTCTGAACATCCTTGGTACAAGAATTTGGTTTATTATTTACAGAACCAAAGATGCCCAGACAACTTAGACACTCATCAAAGGAGGAGACTCCGTCTTGAATCTGAAAGATATGTCATTATAGGATACTTCTTATTTTGAATATCTGTTGATGGTGTGTTGTTTCACTATGTAAACAATGAGGACACACAGAAACTGTTGCGAGAATCTCATGGTTCGTCAAGTTCTGTCATTCATGTAGGAGGTCATTTCTATGCAAAAACCACTACTTTCAATATTATTAGAAAATGATACTATTGGCCTTCAATATTTCGTGACTCTTATGGTTTTTTGAGATCTTGTGACAAGTGCCAAAACTTTGATGGGAAAGAACGCCTTTCATCCATGCCATTACAACCTGTCCTACCAGACTTTCCTTTTTCAAAGTGGGGATTGGATTTTATTGGTTCTATTAATCTCCCTTCTTTAGCTGGATGATTTTTTATTTTGACAGCCACAGAATATTTTACAAAATGGGCTAAACTTGTCCCACTTAAGCATTCCACAGACGATCAGGTAATTTCTTTCCTTGAAAATAATATTTTTTCAGGTTTGGTCTTCCATTAGAAATTATTACAGACAATGGCCCCACTTTCATTTCTGCTAAGCTGACTCAATTTCTAGCCAAGTTAGGGGTTAAAAATTTCACCTCATCAGATTATTACCCCCAAGGAAATGGGCAAGCCGAGTATACCAACAAAAAGCTAGTAAGAATCATCAAAAGGCTCATCGAAGATAAGCCTCATCAGTTGCACACTCTCCTCACTTACGCCCTCTGGGAAGATCAAACTACTGCCAAGGTAAGCACTTGTTGTAACCCTTTTCAACCTGTTTATGGTTAATAAGCCCTCTTTCCAACTGATTTCAAAATTTCTTCCTTAAGGTTGATGCTACAAATCGAAGAATTAAATTCTTCAGATGTTTCACAAAGGATAAATGCACTACTAGCTTTGGAATAACAAAGGATGTTTTCTTTGGATAATATTAAAAGGAGACATCAAATTGTTAAGAAGTATTTCAACAAGAGTGTCAAAACTGTCAAGTTTAAGGTCAATGAATATTTGTTTCTATGGGATTCGGCTGACGCTAATAGGGGAAGACATTCAAAATTTCAAAAACTATGGTTTGGTCCTTTCAATATCGCTTTTGTCTTAGGTACAAATTCTTACATTCTAAAAGATTTACAAGATCGACTGTTTTCCTACAGCACTAATGGTTCTGACTTAAAGAATTACGTGAAACCAACTTGAAAAGCTCTAACGCTCTCTAGATTCTCTGTATTTTAGTAATCTAGCTTTATTTTCAGTTTTCGCTATTTTTCTTTTCTTCTTATAGTAGTTTATATTCTTCATTTTTTTTAAGCATTTCCTATTGCTTTTACTTTATTGTCACTTTATTTCTGCTATTTTAATTTTCTGCAATTTTATTCTATTAGATTTTGTACTTTTTCATCTTTTTTAGTTTTAGTCGAGAATAAGATGTTGGATTAGTTATGCCATGATGACACACCTGCAAAGAATTGTTAGTCAATAACAATCAAGATTACACAACTGTTATGATGTCTCTTCTGAAGGACCCTTGAAATTGTTATATACTTCCACAGTTGTCTTATAAAGGATTGGCTATCTCCCGCTTCTTCTTTCCATTTCTTCATCCATTTGAGAAATAAAAGAGAATATCCATTAATTTTTCTCCTTGAAATAAGAGACGATTTTGGTTGAATGATTATGCATACAGGGATAAAGCCCCTCATACTTAACATTTTTCATGAGTTATTCCCAAATTCCCGGTCATTTTTCCATTAAATCCACTCACTTCCCCCTGTTGCATAATTATTCTGATTATATCTTCTAAATTTAATGTTCTTGATCTGCAAAACCATGAGTTATGAGTTCCAAATCTGTTGAAAACAATTTTTCCTGTGGAATCGCCAGTTTGTTGACAATTAAAATCGCAAATAATGTTTTTCCCGCAAAGTGTTGCTAAAGCCTATTATTATAAAGCTAAATAATACTAGTAGGTGGGACCCCCTTATAGATTGGATATTAGGTATGGTTCTTTTTTTATGTTATACTACCATTTGACACTGCTTATATGGTTAATGACACCTTGTTTTTATTGGATGATGGATCAGGCATATTATGTGTGTCTCTTTTGCTGCTCCAGGCTCAAGTTTTATGTTTCAATGACCTATGTTATTCATGGTTATCATTGTTGTCTATTCCTAGATCTATTACTTATGACACCTGCATCATATATATGTTAGTAACAACAAATAAAGAAAAATTAAAAGGAGATTAAGCAATGTGAACAAAAATGCAAAAGGAATCAACTACTCTATACTAGCATGCTACACTATATGCATTAAAAGGATCGTGGTAAATCCTGTCTAACATATGATAGCCATGTGATTTATTAAAGTTATATAGAAACATAGTTGACATGCATTACTGTATAGTTGGAATTGGTAATATGTGATAGTGGGTGGCGCTCTTGGAAATTAAGGATTGTTGGTTTCGATGCATGGTTCAAATTGGATGATTTGTTGGATTAGTGGATGGAACATACTAGGAAATTGAATGAACTTGAGTGTGGAGGTGACGTGCATTTACTGCACGTCACCCCTACTCCTTCCACTGGCCATCACCCTAGTCGGGCTATTGTTCAACTAGGTTTTTTTTGTGGTTATGTTCCGATTTTCAAGCAAGAGGGAACCACTTGACCAACTAGCGTTTTAAAGTGTGATGATTACAGGTATGTCTTTGTTTTTCCATTCATGAGTCTGATCTGGTTATGAAATGGTTATTGGCTCAGATGTGTCGGGTTGTTATTTCCTTGAGTATGGAAACTCTATGAAATTGTGTTTTTTTTTGGAATGGGGCATTGATTATTTTCTCTGCAATAATTTCTTGAAGTCGCAGTGTTATTGGTCGTCCTGAGTGTTAGCAGCCATAAAGGCTCTGTTTTATCCTTGTTGGTTTAGTTGGAGAGTTTTGTTTGGTCTTAGTGGTTGGATGTCTTCATGCTTTCATATTATCATACCCAGTTTTGGATTTTATGGGGTTTAATGGGTTGGAAGCACTTTGTGTCACTGTTCATTGTCACTTGGGCATTGGGTTGTTGTCGCTATTAATGGTCACATAGTGGGTTATATTGCTTCTTCTCGGCCCTATTTTCACCTCAGCGATGTAGTTGGTTGAATGGAGAAGCCACGAGGGTTATACCCTATGTGTGCTAAGTACCATTATGAGTCCAAAATGGAGCCTTGCTAATCTATTCGTAGCCTCTCCTGTCGCAGGATTTGTCACCCATCCATGAAATGAATTGTGGTTTTCTCTGTGTGTGCACCATTGGTCTCGGAGGTTTTCACCATTGAGAGGATTCAACTCTAGCCTCCCTGTGTTGGTCCACAGAACAAACCCTCGACTCCTCAATCCCAAGGGTTGGTAGAGAAGACCGTTGTGGCTTGTCGGGTTTACTATTGGTTGTTATGGATTGGTGTAGAATTGATTATTGGCTCGCCCCGTTGATTGTATGACAGTGGTGTTGGTTTTGGCATCTAGTCACTGCAATTGTTATTATTGGGTGGATAAGCTCAACATGGTTAATTGTAATGATTTGTTAGATCAAATACATAGTCAGTGTCCTTGTGTTTATTAAATTGATAACCCATCACTTTTTTTAATTGATCAATTCGCAATGATGCTTCGCACCTGATACATTGGAATGAGTGGCATTCCTATAAGCATGAGTCAATGATTACTGTAACTGTGTGTTTTTATTGGCCAAATGATTATTGAAATCAGGTTGTTTATGGCATTTCCACCCACTGTATACGTTATGGTTATTTGATTGCATCATCAAGAATGGACACAAGTTTTTACACAGTATGATTTGTTACAGTTTGATTGATTTGAGAAATTTTGTTGCTATCACCTTGTAGCGGATTGATAACTCAGCATGATAGGTTGACTGTGTGTTTAAATTTGTCAAATGGGAATTTTTCATCGTGGTGTTTATGGTATGGCTACCCACTATGTATGATATGGATACTTTTTTGGGTTGCGCACTCAGAGATGGTCACAGAGTTTTTAAACATGGCTTTGTTGCAATTCGATTATTTGTATTATGAGATCAGGCTTGCTATTGATGCCTCGTTGAATTGGATGGATAGCCCAACTTTTGATTATTTAGAGTCGAAAAAAATTGGGCTTGTACAGTCACATAATTACACTTGTGTTGATTGAATTGTTTTTTGTTTTCTACAACATAGTGTGAGTTGGACTGGTGATTGTTGCTTGTTTGTTTAAATGGTGAGTCAAGGTTGTTGCAATTTAAATATGGATTATTGGATTGACTGTCCACTTTTTATGTTTAATGAATGTCACACATTTTAAAAATTACTGGCACGATTGTAGTAACAATATAACTTCATTGCAATTTTGAAACATGACTTTTGAGTGTATTTGATGATTGAAGTAATGTGTGGGTAGTTGTTGTTTGGATGATGAACAGAGTGGAGATAATTACTATTATACTTTGGAGAATTGTTATAAGATATTAAATTGATAAATAAGAGGAACAACACCCCTTACAGATTGTTTTGGAATGCATAATGTCATGTTGATGAAATTGTCTTAAGTATTTGATTTCAAGAAGTGAGCAGGTTAATGCACAAAATTGTTTGAACTTTACACAGTAATTGTTTTGGGTCTCACTGGTCATTTGGTTGAGGTGTTTCTTTTGTACATAATGGTTTATGGATCACTTGATTAATTTTATGATCAATACCCACTCTCATTCCCCACCATTATTTCTCTTTTTGATAATTACAACCCCATCGCCTTCCCACAATCATTTTTCACTCCCTGTTCTAAAATTGATTACAGTCAAGAAAAATTCGGTGTTGAAGCAGTTGGCAGTAGTAGTGTCTTGGTTGAATTACAGTGATGTTTTCTTTGGTTTGCAGTTGATCGTTGTTGTCTTTGAGAAGTAACCGTATTTTTTCCCCCTCATCATATCATGTTTCTCTCAATACAAAACAATCACATATGCCAGGACCCTTTATTCACCCCCATGCTCATTGATAAACAATTAAACAATTTGTATGGATTGTATTGCATGAGTCTGATACATTGTTGAGCCAAATTTATTTCATATTTTTAAGAGTTGTCATGTATGGTTATTTAAAACATTATTTTCTAATCAATCACACATACAGGGATGATTTATTCAAATAAAAGGATGGAAACAGAGGCCTACTACGCCTCTGTTGATCCGAAATCGGATCCAGAAGCTTGACAGGGCTTGAAAAATGCTCAAAAATGAAAGTGCTCGGAATGCAACGAAACCTATGCCATTGTTTCCGTCTCGTCTTCCTGATTCCGGTGGTATATTTACTTTGTAAAATGGACTCCGTATGGAGAAGATATCACATTCTGTCCGATAAGTCAAACAGGGAAAAACAAAATTGCTGACTATGCAGTCCGTACAGTCCGTATGGACGCTGACGTGGCAGGTCTGTACAACTGACATGGCAGGTCTGTACAGGAGACACATGGTGGCTCCAGGTAGTGACACGTGGTAGGCAGATTTGGACATTTGGGCATATAGTTGGACCTATCCCGAGGTGACACGTGTCACCACTGGAAGGGTGACACGTGGCACGGGATGACGTCAGCAGCTTATGTGTCGGATGATAGGGTAGTACGGCAGGGATGACATGGAAAGTTGACATAGACCATATGGAAGTTGACATGGAAGTACGTGGTCCAATTAGCGGTTGACACATGGCATGTTTTGGTTGGTGGTTAAGGTGCCACGTGGCCCAGTCGTGGGCTTCCACGTGGCACCCCTTTTATTTGGTTTTTGTTTTGTAAAATTATATTGGAGGCCATGGGGTTCGACCCCCGGACCTCCCCCACTGGCTACGCCTTCGCAACGACCGTCCGACCAACGGACCACTGAGTGTTACTTGTAATATATACGGGTTAAAATTTATTTAAACTTAATTTATGTTACCGTTGGCGGGGGGTCGGGCCGGGGCTTAGCCCCGGCCCGCGGTCGTTTGTTGTATAATATGACCATGCTATATTTCACAACACCCAACGGAATGGCGCATGGTTTCAATATTTAACCCACGGTTATATTACATATGACCACATATGGGCGCACACTGATTTTTATGTTTTAAATATGTTAAGCCTGTGGTTCCTATGTTATACGCCATATGCCCACGACTGGAGTGGGAAGTTGGAATGGTTTCAAACTGTTAGCACTTTTTTCCATAGCCCGAGGTCCTATGGTCCATGTGCCCAGGTGCTAGGCGGTTAGGGGCTGGATGCACCCTAACCGTTCTACGGTTTGCATCGTTGGTGCGGTTGCGCCTGGTGCCAGGTTTTTGAGCTTAAATAAGCGTGTGTGCCAGGTTCACACAACGAGGGTGCATTCTGTAGAACCAGTGACAGCAAGCTTGAAGGGGAAAACTTATAGGAGGCCTAACTTCTTTGTTTTTCGACCGATTGAGGTGCCGAAAGAGCCTAGATAAGGGTTTTTGGCCGCTCCGAAGCCATTAGAGTAGTCAGAGCAGAGTTATACTGGAGGGAAACCAAGCTAAAGCTAGTTTGATGTAGAGAATCTTTTGAGGAGGAGACGTTGTCGGACCATTTCTGGGAGCTCTGGACGTCCATTTTGCGTGCCATTTTCTTTACATGGTTCTAGAGATCTGGAAGAACATGACCAGATCAGTCTTGTAGCCACTTGGAATTGCAGCGATGTATTTTTGAGCATTTGAAAAGAAATAAAGAAGCCTCCCCCATAGAGAAAAAGGCCCGGAGACGTAGGCAAAGTTGTGTCGAACTCCGTTATCAATCTGCATGTTATGGTTTGCTGTCTATTATTTCATTTCAGATCTGCAAATGTATATATGGCTGTCATAATTCCTCTTCTTTTCTCATTCCTTCACTAAGTTTTTCAAATGGTTAATTAACGCATGCAAAATCAAAACTCAACCATAAGTCATTAAAAGATCCGGCAGATCATCTGTCAAAGAGAAGGCCGCTATTGCCCCTTCCACATCTTCAAATAATTTTGGTAAATCTGTGTCCTCCCATTTGCATGGGAAGGATGATTGCTCTCATATGATCAATAAGATGAGTCCTAAAGATTCCACACAACCTAAGGTAGGTTCATAAGGACTAAAAGATGATAGAATCAGCAAGGGAAAGATTGCCTCACAAACCAGGAAATATGGCTTTTGAGATTTATTTTATCTATTGCTGATGACAGTTGACTTCAGAAGTTTTTGGACATCACGTTTTATTTTGGGATATATGAGTAATATTTTTTTTTGAAAATAATTTCAAATACCATGAGCTAAATTGTCAAATGTTGATATGATGATGGGAATCACAAGGAGGTGTATTTTTCTTAACCAACTATTTATGTTATGATTGTTAAGAGCTAAATGGAGTCACAAGGGGTCCCACCTACTAGTTATTATTTATTATAACCCTTATTATGATTATTACTTTTCCCCCTAACTAAAAGTTGGTTAAGTCTTTTAATTAACTTAACTAATGAGTTGGTTCAACTACTTCAACCAACTCTAATTTGTTTAAAGGAAAAAGGAAAGGGAAGAACAAGAGGAGGATAGAAGGAGAATCATACTAAGGTTTTCTCTTTGAGTTTATGCTAAGATAGTTTAGTTTTCATTCATTCCTTAATTTATCACAATCCTAATTTTTTTAATGATAGCGGGGTCTTATTGTAGACAACAATATTCAGGGCTAAATTACATCATTCAGACACTTGTTTTTCATAGGTGTTGATCTATCTTTGATAGTCTGTGTAGAATTGTTTGTTTGTGAATTAGTTTTCATGACTGACAAAGGCTATTGTGCAAAGTCAATTGGGAAGTAATCTGTGGCAAGATGATCCAACTTTTAGAGTTCAGATTTTGATTTTCTGTCAGAGGTCCTTTTGTATGTTCCATCGGGGATGTCTAAGTTTGAATTTGGTCCTAAATTTCTACATGAAATTTTGTAAAAGAATGAATCTTTGGTGAATTGGAATGAAATAAAGGATTTCTTTATGTCTCATCTGTCTTGATTATCATCTTGGTGTCTTTACTTTCGTCTTTACATTTATTTCAACAACTATTATATTAAGAAAATTATATAAAAAGTAAATTTCTAGCAACCTTCTTATTAATAAAAGACTAGCCTAAGCACTGGTAAATAATACTTGTGAGTTAGGATGTTATTTTTGTTGGCTATAAACATAGGGTGAGATTCCCATCTATTTTTCTTTAGCCAAGTAGAATCTGAAAATGCTTGAGAAATATCATTTCATATATTTTACTCAACAAACAGGGCAGTTGACAAGTGAAGGTTGTATATCCATATTTATAGATAAGGTGTGGAAGGTCACCAAAGGATCACTGGTGATAGAAAAAGGAGAGAAGGCAGGTACATTGTATTTATGTATTGATAATACTGACTCTTTTATCTCTTTAGCTTCTAGAGGAGTGGATACAACACTATGGCATCATAGGCTTGGACACATGAGTGAGAAGGGGATGCAGATACTTCAAAAAAGAATTTTGTTTCCATATCTTAAACAAATTGATTTGGATTTCTATGAACATTGTGTTTATGGAAAACAAAAGAGAGTCATATTTCTCAGAGTCGGAAAAGAAAACAAGAGTGAAAGGTTAGAGCTTGTGCATATAGATGTATGGGAGGAAGATTAGGTATCATCTCTTGGTGTCTCTCGTTATTATGTTACTTTTATTGATGATGCAACTAGAAAAACTTGGGTTTATTGCATTCGAAAAAAATATGATGTTTTTGATACTTTTAAGAAATGGAAATCTTTGGTTGAGAATGAGACATGAAAAAGGTTGAAGTGTCTTAGATCAGACAATGGAGGTGAATATTGCAGCAAGGAGTTTGATGATTATTGTTCATACCATGGGATTCATAGAGAGAATACAGTTCCAGGAACACCACAAGAAAATGGTGTGTCAGAAAGGATGAACAGGACAATTATCATGGAGCGTGCACGGAGTATGAGATTGCATGATGGTTTTCCCTTATAGTTTTGGGCAGATGTTGTAGATATTTTTTTTTACTTAATAAACAAAGGAACTTCAAGCTCTTTGGATGGTGGAATTCTAGAGGATGCATGGAAAGGTAAAAATGTAAACTATTTTTTTTTTAAGACTTTCGGTTGTGAAGCATTTGTCCATATTGATAAAGAAAATAGAACAAAGCTTGAGGAAAAATCCAAGAAGTGTACCTTTATTTGATACGGTGTTAATGGTTTTTGTTATCGCTTATGGGATTATGAAAATCACAAAATCATTAGGATTAGAGATGTCATATTCAGTGAGAAGGTCATGTACAAATATCAGTTGCAGGGAAAGATACAAGAAAAATAAAAACCAAAATACAAAGTTCTTGATGAGATCACTGAAAAATAAATTCCAAAGGTAATAGAAAATCAAAATGTACAAAAACAGGAGAAACAACTATCTCAAACTCCTACAAGTGTTGTTAGAAGATCTACCAAGTTAAGTAGATCCCCCGAACGATACTCTCCGTCATTGTATTATTTATTGTTGATTGATTATGGTGAACCGGAATGTTATGAAGAGAAAATGAAGGTAGATACCAAAACGAAGTGGGAGAAAGGCATGAAAGAGGAAACAGATTCCTTGGTAAATAACCATACTTGAGACTTGGTTCAGTTGTATACAGGAAAAAAGACCATTGCAGAATAAATGGGCTTACAAGTTGAAGGAAGAAGATGGAGGAAAAAAGTGGTAAAAGGATAGACTTGTTGTAAAGGGGTTTGCACAAAACAAAGGTATAGATTTTGATGAAATATTTTCTCTTGTTGTTAAAATGCCTTGAATTAGGACTATTTTAAGTCTTGTGGTAGTAGAATATTTTCATCTTGAACAATTAGATGTAAAAACAACTTTTCTCCATGGGGATTTGGAGGAAGAGATTTATATGCAGCAGCCACAGGGGTATGAGGTCAAAGGGAAGGAGAATTTGGTATGCAAGTTGAAGAAGAGCTTGTATGGCCTAAATAAAGCTCAAAGGCAATGGTATTTGAAGTTTGATAGGTTTATGACAGAACAAGGTTATACTAGATGTCATTCTGATCACTGTGTTTATTTTAAAAAGATAGAAAATGGAAGCTATATTATCTTGTTATTGTATGTAGATGACATGCTTGTTGCAGGGTCTAATATGCAGGATATAAATGTGTTGAAGAATAAATTAGCTAATTCATTTGCAATGAAGGATTTGGGTGCTGCAAAGAAAATCCTTGGTATGAGAATAACAAGAGACGGGAAAAATCACAAATTGACATCGTCTCATGGTGAGTACATAGAGAAGGTGTTAGAGAGGTTTAGAATGAAGAATGAAAAACCAGTTAGTACACCTTTGGCCATCCATTTCAAATTAACTAAGGAAATGTGTCCTAAGACACAGGAGGAGATAAAATACATGTTCAGGGTCCCTTATTCATCAGCGATTGGCATCTTGATGTATGCGATGGTTTGCACAAGACCATATATTGGACATGTAGTGGGAGTTGTGAGCAGGTATATGAAAAATCCATGTAAAGAACATAGGGAGGCAGTAAACTTGATTCTTAGGTATTTGAAAGGTACTACTACTCATGCATTATGTTTTGGAGGTTCAGACATTGTTTTACAAGGATATGTTGATTCAAATATGGAAGGTGATAAATATAGTAGGAGGAGCACCATAGGGTATGTTTTTACTATAGTTAGAACAACAATAAGTTGGATTTCAAAACTACAAAAGGTTGTTTCACTTTCAACAATGGAATCATAGTATGTTGTTGCTACAAAGGCTAGTAAAGAAATGATTTGGTTACAGAGGTTTATGGAGGAATTGGGAAAGAAGCAGGAGAATAGCAGGTTGTATTGTGACAGTGAGAGTGCCATTCAACTTGAAAAAAACTCAGCCTTCCATTCGAAGACTAAGCATATATAGTTGAGGTACCATTTCATACGATCCATCTTGGAAGATGGACATTTGAAGTTGGAAAAAATACACACTAGCCAGAATCATGCATACGTGTTAACAAAAGGGAGTAACGAGGGAGAAAATAATTTCCTACTCGGTTTCAGCTAGTCTTCAAGCATGGATGTGAAGATGAGAAACTTTTCAGGTTCATGAAGGATCATAGTCCAATAAATACAACATCGATGGAGTTGTTGAGATCAGTATCCAAGTGGGATATTGTTGGTTCTGGAGCTTGATTGTGTTCCTGATTCAGAGGCCTTTTGTTTTTAGTCATGTTTATACCCCATAAATAATTTACACCCCAAAAGAATGTGCACTCCTCCATACGGGGGAGTGTAGGGGTGTTAGAACTAGGCCGAAGGGGAAAAAAGAATGATCGTGGGAAAGAAAGCGTGCAGAAAACTAAAGTAACAACTGGAAAAATAACAACACGCGCGCATGCAAGAAATCTTGCACAAAGGAAAGCGATAATTGGAGGAGGATCAACACACGTATGGGAGAAAGACCTAACGTAAGAAGGGTTTGTTGGAAGATTGGTTGTTGTCATTAATGTCAACCCTAGTCATGGGTTTTGGAATGAAATATTGATGGAGGTATTTGGACATGAAGGAAAATGAACATGCAGATATAACACCCATGGATGGATAGTATACATCATGTTGTTTCCGGTGGTATGTGGCACGCCACGTGGATCCTCATGGTTGAGGAGAAATGAATTTTTGAAGATGACAAAGTGAATTGAAGAAGGAAGTACATATAGGCCATGAAGATAATTAAAGAAAATAATTACAAAATAATAAAGTGTCAGGTCTTCCCTAATGTTAAAAGAAAGTGACATAAATGGTATAAATAAATATCATTATATATTCATTCAACACAAGTCGAATTTAAGAGGAAATCATAAGTAAAGAAGGCTGGATTTCAAGGGAGGATGAAGTCTTTTTGTGATGTGTTATAAGACATATCAAGGTACCTTTGGTAAAAAAATTAGCTCTTGATTCGCTATAATTATGGAGATACACTCTGTGGAAGATAGGGTTTGTGACAAGTCCTGAAGCTAGTCAATAAACAAGTGTTCCGGGTAAAACAATCATAACTTTTTCATCAAGAATCCAAATTATGTGGGCCAAATTTCATTGGAAAGAGTATGGACTGTAGTTTCTAGTGTGAGAGTTTCCAAATCAGATGTTAAATATTGAGCACGGGGCACTCTGTACAAGTTCGGTCTCTTGAATAAACCAGAATTAAACAAGGTCTACCATTCTCTCTATAACTTCTTTTTGGGGATGATTCAAGGAGTGAAACTTGGAGGAGTTTCAGAGAATACATTGAGTAGTATTATCTACAGGATCATATTACTCCAAGAATTGAAGAATTGCAGAAATTGAAGAAGTCTCAGGAAGCATTATCAAGTTCTATGTGATGATTGGTTGATGGTGATGATTTAATGTAAAGTTTTATTATCTCTCGTATATTCTTGGGCGAAAGGAAGGGGAAAGGATGGAGAGTTAAAATATCTCTTGATTTTGGAGGATTGTATATTCCTCTTGGAGTTTTATCCCTCCCTTTACATTTTGAAGTTGTAGCTACCTTTGGAAGTCATTACTTCCCTTGAACAATAACTATTGATTATTTCTCATATATTGTGCATGGTGTATTGTGGTGTGTTGGTGTAACTCTTATACTATTGTTCATTGCTCATTGGATATAATTGAATGATTTAAGTATAAGTTAAAAAAGGTTTTAAATTGTACTTGATATTGATTCACCCCCCTCTCAGTATCAACAATTGGTATCAGAGCGGGTTACCTTCAGTACAATTTAACCACTAGAAGGAAGATCCTAAGAAGAAATGGAAGACAAAATTCCAAATGGGATTCCACCATTTGATGGAAGAAATTTTGAATACTGGAGTAATAGAATGGAAACTTACTTGAAAGCTCTTGGGGCAGATATTTGGTTCTCAGTTGCTTTAGGATACAATGCTTTGAAGAAACCAAAGACTGCAGCTCAGAAGGAAGCAAAAATGAAAAACAAATTGGCAATAGATACCATCCTGGATGGATTGACAGATTCAGTGAAATCCAAGGTGGGATCATGTGCATCATCAAAAGAGCTTTGGGACAAGCTACAAGAAATTTATGTAAGGGAAGAAGCAGGAGAAGAAGAAGAAGAAATTGAAGCAAATTACAACATCTCAGATTTCAAAGAAGAAAATAGAGGTCAGTTCTTTTGCTTTAATTGTGAAGGAGTAGGTCATGTTTAATTTGAATGTCCTCATCCAAGGATTGAAAGAAATGACACTAAAGAATAAAATTCCAATTAATAAGAAGAAAATCATGAAAAAAAAATTATTCAACAAGAAGATGAGAATCTTAAAAAATTGAAGCATGTTGAGATTGAAAATAGCAAGCTCAAAGACATGCAAAGAAAACTAAGAAGTGAATTGGGTATTTGTGAAAAGACAGTTGTAAACTTGAAGAAACAATTAGAAGACTTTGAGAACTAAGAGAAGAAACCATTTCCTTGAAAATTCTACTCGAAGAAGAAAGAAGAATAGGAGAAGTAAGGAATTTCCAAATGATGAAGAAAGAAGAAGATTGTGAGAAACTTGAACAAGAAGTTGTGTCATTGAGGAAGAGCTTAAGAAACTCTCAAGTTCCAAAAGACTTAACACATATTTGATACATGGGTGAAACTTCATACAAATAAGATTCAAATACCAACAAGAAGGTTGAATAAAGAGCTACATAAACAGTTGATGAGAAGTGGACTAGGATACCAGAAAGAAGGAATGATTATAAAAGAGATGAATATCCAAGAAGACCTCCTACCTTCAGGAATCAAAGAAGCTTCAATTAGTATGAAGGAAACTATAGAAGAATAGATCATGAACCTAGATGGACTACATCACAAAGAAGCCCACTTACTCCAAGGTATCAAAATTTATTTCTTGGTCATTGTTATACTTGCAAAAATTTTGGACATAAGGCAATTAATTGTAGAATCAATGAAAGGAACACATACACAAGAAACATGAATGGTGTAAATAGAAGATATGGAAATAACCGTGGATTTGTCAACATAAGTTATAATTCATTTTCCCCATTGATGGACAAAAATATTGCATGCTACAAATGTAATTATCTTGGTCACAAAGCATGAGATTGCAGATATATGAATGAAGATGTCCCTATGTCAACCACAATATGGAGAAGGAAAGAGATTCCAAACAATGAAGATTTTCGAATAGCATTGACCACTGAAGAATGTAAAGAAGAAGATGAATGGTACATAGATAGTGGATGTTCTTCACACATGATCGGGGATCAAGACAAATTCATCAACTGGAAGAGAAAGGGTGGCAATGTTGCATTTGGAGATGACTCATCTGCCAAAATACTTGGAGAAGGTGTAGTAGAGATTGGAAGAAAAAATGTAAAAATAAAGAATGTCCTATTGGTTGAAGAATTGAAGCATAATCTACTCAGTGTTAGTAAAATGTGTGATCAAGGATACACTCTTACGTTTGACTCCCGAAAATGTAAAATCAGAGAAAATAACTCAGGAAGATTGGTTGCAACTACAACAAGAAGACCAAGTAACATATATGTCCTAAAACCATGAAACAAATCCAAGGAATAAAGAGACCATAAAAATGAAGTGTTATTAAGTGCTATATGTTTAGGGGGAGCAACCCCAAAGAAGAGATCTACCTTTTTCCATTAAATTCGGGGGGAGAAGCCCCACCCTTTGCCATTGATGTCAAAGGGGGAGAGAAATTCGGATCATGATGATAGGGGGAGCATGAGTGTTTCCATCAATGAAAAAGGGGGAGATTGTTGGAAGATTGGTTGTTGTCATTGATGTCAACCCTAGTCATGGGTTTTGGACCACAAAATTGATGAAGATATTTGGACATGAAGGAAAATGCACATGAAGATATAACACCCATGGATGGATAGTATACATTATGTTGTTTCCGATGGTATGTGGCACGTCACGTGGATCCTCATGGTTGAGGAGAAATGAATTTTTGAAGATGAAAAAGTGAATTGAAGAAGGAAGTACATGTAGGCCCCGAAGATAATTAAAGAAAATAATTACAAAATAAGAAAGTGTTAGGTCCTCCCTAATGTTAAAATAAAGTGACATAAATGGTATAAATAAATATCATTATACATTCATTCAAAACAAGTCAAATTTTTAATATAACCAAGAACATGATTGGATTGTAATGAAATTCGCTCTGCAACTAGGAGACAAACCCTAGCATTCTGATTCTTCAACCACCCGTGTTCGCCTGATGCGCGCTCTGACGCCAGAGCACTGACCGCCAAATACACCGATCTGCAGACTACAACTCAGCACGGTCCCTGCTCGCCTTACAATGAGCTCGGGAGAGGGGGGGAAACCCCCCTCGTACAGCGACATCGCCGCTAACGACAAGGCCGGGTCCCGCACTAAAAGGCCAGCCTTCGAACCACCAGAGCATATGAGGGAGCAGATGTTTACCCAGGAACAAGCTTTCAGCAAAGAAATGGAGCTGGAACCCAGTACATCTCACACGCAAGCTCCCAAAAACTGGCTGCCAGGTAAGTGAATCCCTCAACTGGACAAACCACCTCTGTACCAAATAAAATCGACTAGGGTGGGGGAACACACCCATTTTATGATAGAACACGCACTGATAGGCAAATTTTTGGGCCTCTCGCCAACTGAAAGAGATCTTGCTCGTTGGATTAAAGACTAGTGGAACCCTAAAGGAGACTATGAGGTCCAGCTCAGCTCCAAGGGTTTTTTCACAATCATACTATACAACCTTGAAGACAAAGATAGAATATTTGACAATGGACCATATTTCTATAACTCAGCGGGCCTGTTTCTAAGATTCTGGACTAATAGATTCAACCCGGAACAGGAAGACTTCACAAGAGCCCCGGTCTGGATCAGGCTCTACTCCCTGCCTCAGGAATTTTGGCTAGAAGAAATACTTATGGGCATAGGGAACACAGTGGGTCAATACGTCAAGGCGTCGGAGGCCATGAAGATAAGAAATTATACATCATACGCCCGTATCTGCATATATATGGACATATCAAAGGCCTTGCCGGGCTCCATCACTTTAGAATACTAGGATGAGGTCTGGAACCAAACAATCGACTACAAACATATACCCTTTCGATGCCGGAAGTGCCACGAACACGGTCACATGTTCAGGGACTGCCCCTTGAACGCCCCAGCCCCTAAGCCCTCTGAAGCCAAGCAAAAGGACGGTTTCACCAACGTTACAGGTAGAAGGAAAAACCCTCCAAGAAAACAGAACCAGGGTTCGGCCCCAAAGGTCCCCTCCAAAAACTCTTTTGATGCCCTGAACCAGCTAGCGAAAGAGAAGAATCCACAGAACCCCCCCCAAGCCTCAGAGCAAGGAAAAGGCAAAGGCCCGGAAGCTCTACATCCAACACATCCAAAGGATTCAACTCAGTCAACCCAATCCGGGAGGGAAGAAGATACTAATATGATCATGGATGAAACGGATTTGGCAGATATTGACCTAGAGCAACTGGAAGAAGCACTCAATCAAAAGGACCTACAGCACCTCCCAGTGGATCAGTTAAGGAAAGTGCACAAAGTGTTTACCAACTCAACAGCGGGATCAACAGCCAGGCTGGGCATCTCGGCAGATCTGACCATCGAGCAAAAAAAAACTACCAAGGAGAACAGAAGGCGCAGCCGCAAACCATCTCAGCAACTTATTAAGGAAGCAGGGCACTTAATGATCAACTCTGGACAGATACAGAGGCTTTCGGAGGGATATCTCCACCCCCCCCCCCACCATCCTCATGATGAATATAATATCTTGGAATATCAAGGGACTTAATGGAAGATCCAAGCAACGGATCCTCAGAGATTGCATTAAAACAGAGAATCCAGATATCTTATTATTGCAGGAAACCAAATGTGCAGGGAGGGAGGCGGAGAATATTTTTCGAAATAGCTGGAAGAACGAAGAGTTCCTTTACCAAGATTCAGTGGGGGCAGCAGGAGGACTCGCCATCCTTTGGAACCCGCAGGCAGTCACTCTACTTCATCCCTTCTCCACCAGAAATACCATAACAGCCCTCTACAAAGATGTGGCCTCCTCCAAGGACGGCGCGATCACAAATGTTTATGGTCCGCAGTCTATGCAAGATAAGGAAAGATTTATTAGATCTCTTCAATATGTTCAAATCCTAATACACACTCTGCACTGGATAATAGGAGGCGACTTCAACATGATCTTAACATTGGAAGAAAAAATAGGTGGCTGAAAGAGGTTGGAGCAGGACAGCGGTATGTTCAAAACCCTAATAGAACAACTGAACATGGTTGACATGGAAACCCGGAATGGCATCTTTACCTGGTCCAATAAAAGAACAGGGCACCAACATGTGGCTTGTAGACTGGACCGTTTTATAGTGACCGAGGCTCTCCTTGAGAGCGACCAGGCTCTGGAAGCAAACATTATCCCAAAAACAGGGTCGGACCACTGGCCCATCGTCTTTTGCATGGACCAGGGCTTCCCACTGAGGCCCAAACCTTTCCTCTTTGAAAATTTTTGGCTCTCTCACCCAGACTTTCATCAATTAGCTCACACCTGGTGGGCCCAAGTAGAAATTGAGCATGGCACTCATATGTACAAACTCCAGCAGCGCCTCAAGAATTTCAAGTGGTACCTAAAACAATGGAATAAATCCACATTTGGAGACATTCTCCTTAGAAAGCGGGAAATAGAAGGGCAATTAGAAGAACTCCAGCGCACTTTCATAGCAGGGAATCGAACGCAGGACCTGGCGAGGGAAGAGGAACAACTGCTAATGAAATTAGAGACCTGTAGAGAACAAGAAGAGATCTTGTGGAGGCAAAAATCCAGGGTCCAATGGCTTAAGGAGGGGGAGCGCAACACAAAATTCTTCCACAAGGCAATGACGCATCCCCGATACATTAATCGCATCTCCCAACTAGAGGACGAGCAAGGTGTCCCAATAAGAGAGCATGACAAAATAGCAGAGGCGCTAAATTCCTTTTATCAAGATCTCCTAACAGAGACCAACACAAGTAGGGAGGAGGCCATCCAAAAAGTCACCCGACATATACCACGATTGATCAATTCGGAACAGAATAGTGCCCTGATGAGGCTTATCACTCAGTCCGAAGTAGACTCGGCCGTAAGGGACATGCCCCCAGGAAAAGCACCCGGACCCGACGGCTTTACCATGGACTTCTTCCATCACTGTTGGGACATGGTTAAGGAAGAAGTCTGGTTGGCAGTTGAAGAATACAGAACGTCTGGACAAGTTCTATCGGCCTTAAATGCAACCTTCATCACTCTCATCCCCAAGGAGGAACGTGCCACACACCCGAAGCAGTTCCGTACAATATCCTTATGCAATGTCATTTACAAGATAATTATGAAAACCATTGCTAATCGCCTCAAACCGCTCCTGCCGCTCATCATCTCAAAGGAGCAGTCTGGCTATGTGGAGGGGAGACAAATTATGGACAGTGTCATACTAGCCAATGAGGTGATCCACTCCTTGAAGACAAGAAAAACACCAGGTATGCTCATTAAACTTGACCTTTCAAAAGCTTTTGACAGGTTAAGTTGGCAATACTTGCGATCGGTTTTGGATTCCTTCAGCTTCTCGAAAGACTGGGTGGACTGGATTCTCAAGCTAACCACTTCCTCCTTTTTCTCAATTCTTGTTAACGTCACACCCTCTCGACCTTTTCGCTCTACCAGGGGAATCAGGCAAGGTGATCCTTTATCTCCTTTCCTCTTCGTGATTATGGCAGAAGGCCTTGGTCGATATCTAAAAGCAGCAGTCCGAGAGGGAACGCTTGAGGGGCTGCCACTCCACAATCTGAACCTGGCGCCCTCGCACAGCCAGTTTGTCGATGACACTCTCCTTATGAATACTCCCACGGCCAGAGAGGCAACCAAGCTAAACTCAATTCTCTCTGACTTCTCGGATGCATCAAGTATGCTGCTCAACTTCGACAAGTCCAAACTTTATTTCTTCAACACACTAGTCTCGGTTCTGGCCCACATCTCTAGACTTCTTGGCATAGATAGATGCTCCCTCCCCTCCACCTACTTAGGCATACCCCTAACTGGAGAAGCGGCGAGATATATCTCTTGGGATAGCCTACTATTATCCATTTCTAACAGGCTGAACAACTGGACCTTCCGACCTCTGAACATTGCGGCCAGATTAGTTCTGCTCAAATTAATCCTGCAAGCTCTACCCACCTACCTCTTCACTGCCTTGGCTGCACCCATTTCGGTCATCAAAGCCATCAGGAGTCTTCAACATAATTTTCTATGGAAGGGACACCAGGGCAATAAAAAATGGGCCCTTGTGGGCTGGGATAAGGTATGCCAACCCAAAAGATTCGAAGGACTGGGCATTCGGGATCCGGGGAAAATGAACCAGGTCATGGGAGCCAAGATGTGGTGGAGATGGCTGCAACACCCACATGAACTCTGGGCGCAGCTCTGGAAGCAAAAATATGCACCCGCAATCCAAAACGACTAGTTAATCAGATTCAACGAGCAGAGGCAAGGATCCAACATCTGGAATACGGCTTGGCGGAATCGCTCCCTCATACAACAACACACCTTCTGGGAAGTAAGGAATGGGGAAAGTACACTTTTTTGGCAGGACTCGTGGCAACAACTACCTCCTCTTGATGAACTGGAAAGACTTCACCCTCTTAAGATCAAGCTGCAGCAATACGGCCTCAAAAAGGTTAAGGACTTCTGGCTCCCAAATCACGGGCGACAACAATGAAGGCCATGGAAGACCAGCAAAACAGACCTACAGATTGTGGAGGACCTCGACCTTCTACCGTGGAAGGAATGTATGCAACTCAGGCAGATTCCTTTTAAGGATGGCAGGGATATTCTACGATGGGGTCACTCCACCTCAGGAATTTTCTCGGTCAAAGAAGCTTACCACCTCCAAACGAACCCTCTGAATCAAGCCCCCGAAGGTATATGGAGCAAAGTCTGGCAACCTTTTCTCTGGCCCAAAATCTCCCTTTTTCTTTGGTTAACAACTCAGAACCGCATCCTCACTTGGGACAATCTCATTAAGAAGGGCTTTACTGGCCCCTCCAGATTCCCCCTTTGCCAACAAAGTGAAGAAACCATGGAACACCTTCTAAACAATTGTCAATACAGTCAGCAGATCTGGGATTGAGGAGCTCAAGCTATGCGTCGTTCCCAGCGGAATCGAGGCAGTATCAGGGAAACTCTGGCCAATTGGGGAACTGGCCCCTTTCACAACCCAATTCTCCAGCGCATTTGGCAATTGCTCCCGGGATTCTCCCTCTGGGCAATCTGGAAGGAAAGGAATCAAAGAATTTTCAACTCCAAACCTTCCCCTTCAACCAGTACCTGGGAAAAAATCAAACGTTTTATCTGTGAAACCATTCTTAGTAATTCATGGCTTCAGGAGGACATTCAGTGCAAGCCAGAGGAGAAGCTTATTTTAGAAGGCTAGAACCTGCATCTGCGAATTACGACACAGAGGAAGACCAACAGGGGAAGTGACAGCAGTCCAACGGTTTGGACCCCTCCCCCATCTGGCTTTCTTAAGCTTAATTTTGATGGGGCCTCTAGGCGCAACCCTGGACCAGCTGGTTTCGGGGCCGTCCTCAGGAACAACATGGGCGAGATTACTCATATGACTGCTGGCTTCTTGGGCGAAAACACGAACAATGTGGCAGAGATCACCAGTCTTTTAAGAGGTCTCCAAGTTGCGACTCAGCACCATCTCCCACGGCTGATCATTGAAGGAGATTCACAAGTAATAATTCAACTCATAACAAAAATCCTTCATGGTCAATCTCCAGGGCGTTTCTCCCCCAGCTGGAGACTCTCAGGACTTCTGGAGGATCTTGAGGGCTTCATCCCCCAATTTGACCCTCATTCCCATTCATGTGAAACGAGAAGCCAACAAGGTTGTTGACCACCTGGCCAATGTAGGAATTGACTCAAAGGAGTATCCTATATATTGGCAGGCCAACGTTTCAAAAGAAACAACCCTCTCTATGCATTACAAAGAACTTGCTGGTAGAGACTTCCTTGCCCCGGATGGGGTGACACGAGGCAGAGCCGGGGAGCCACCTGGACTTGCACTCAACGCTGGTTAATTGCTTATGACCGCCACCCTCGAGCGACATTTAACGCGGATGGACGGCCATAGCAGGGGACTGCTGAAGGAGGTACTCCTCCCTCACGCGACAATTAACATCCCATGCGCATATGAATTCATGGCTATTATGAACGGAAGGAGGAGTAGACAGTTTGATTATGGTTTTCATTTGGTGCCCGAGCAAAGGAGAAAGGCTCCTGGTGCAGGGTCAATTACCGCCTTCTATCTGTATTTAGGGGAGTTCTTCCAAGGCTGGTGGCTTTTCTGTGGGCCTCGACAGAGCTGGCCTACCTGCGCTCGGCACCCGCAGCCACTCTCGAGTTGGTCTCATTTTAACTCTGCTCTGCACTTAACTGGCATTTGCGTTGGGATAATGGTCAGGAGATGAGGAACACCTCGTCGGGGTTCTGCCTAGGAAGCGCACAAGGCGCAGAGGCATCGGGAGTAGGAGCTCGAACGGGCCTTGGCTCTAGCCTCTTCCATCCTCAGGAAGAAGGCACGGATTGAGGGAAGAGCGGTGCTCAATACCATTGTCAAGCAAGGCGCTGGCTGCAGTAGGACGAAGAAGGAGACCGAGCCCGCAGATTGGTTTTCTGGCTGTGTTGTGGAGGAGGACCTGTCATTTGGGGACCTAATGTATAATGAGAAGCCAAGCACCAGGGAGACGCCCACCAGGCAGGATAAAAATAGCGTCCTGATTAAGGTCGACGACCTCCCTGGTTGCGTGGTGGAAGAAATTCCATGGTTAAGCGACCTACAGGCCATAGATGCTGAGCAGTTGGAGAAGCTGGCGACAGGAGAGACGGCAATGACTGACATTGGAAAAGATGGGGATCGAAGGTCTGCTCCTCCTAGTGTCCCGAGTGGCGGAACGCATGGTCCCCTCCTCAGCGATGAACACCTGGCCTTGGTGTTCGAGCTCCGTAGCCACATCGCGGACTTGGAACACAGGGCTCTCATCATGGGCCAGCGTATAGATTTGCTCCTCGACGCGCTCTCCGGGGCCCCAGTTCAGCGTAAGTGCCCCATGTGCATGCAGAGTTTTTCTATTTCGACGGGTGCTGGAGGGAGCGACACGTCACTGGGTGACTAGGCTGCCCAGTTCTCCAGGTTCTTGTTTTTATGTGTTAACTGCTATAGGTTTCTTTGGAACATTAGCATCTGTCCTGGTTTCCTACGGGCAGGACAGATGTCTTTTTTCTTAATATATTACTGTATAAACTGCTAGATGTTTCCCAATAATG
>ML776581.1:3349501-3360081 GCA_009831015.1 Picea engelmannii
GATTATTTCTCATATATTGTGCATGGTGTATTGTGGTGTATTGGTGTAACTCTTATACTATTGTTCATTTCTCATTGGATATAATTGAATGGTTTAAGTATAAGTTGAAAAATGTTTTAAATTATACTTGATACTGATTCACCGCCCTCTCAGTATCAATAGGATTAGGGTTTTGGTAATATTCTGTAAAAGGTCGAAGAGCCCGAAAAGTATAAATATAGATACGAAAGTATCATATAGGGGTGGTCGTTAGTAGTTGTTAGTAGATCCTTAATGTTTTTAGCTTTATGAACCAATTTTGTAAGTTGTTGAGAAAAGGAGATACAAGGGAAGGTAGATCTAAGGATTAGACCACAGGCTGTGGATCCTGGTGCGATATAGTTCGCCTAACATAGATATTACCCAGTTTTGTGGAGAATTGTAAGCACGAGGCGTCGAAAATGTAGAACTATCATAATACAAGAGCCAAGAGCCACATCTTTGTGGATGTAGCCCAGAAGAGGGTGAACCATGGAAATCCTCGTGTAATGTGTTAAATGTATGCATGTCTCTTCTTTCTTTAAGCAATTAACAGTTAAACTTGATGAATGAGTTAATACATTGTTATGAATATGTTTATACTTTTCTTAAATTAAACTGTGGGATATACATATGTGAATCCAAGGAACAAGTAGTTACCCTTATAGCTCACTGTATTTTGCCTTAATCAAGAAACCCCTATCCCCTACTCTGTCCTAGGCTATAAACACCTGAGTCTTACAACCACCCATTTAAAGATATCTTGGGTGAGACTGCACAGTGCCTTCTGGGTGATGTGTTGCCTTATGGTTTACCAGGAGGGCCAATAGTTTTATAGGCTTTGTTGGAACCCTAAATGACATGAACCCTGGGTCAATGATTCAAATAACCCGAGAAGGGAATTGATAACCAACAAATGGTTCTGTTGCTGGGTTAAGAGGAACAAGAAAGGACTGAGTAGATGAGATGGAATGAATAAGAACCGAAGGAGTGGAAAAGAAGAGCAATGAGCCATTAGAAAGGGATGTTGAGACCTTGTAACCCCACAAGAGAAGAAATTGAGGGATGGTTGAGAACTAAAGAGATATAGTTTGCATAGAAAGACAATAGAAACCTTAGGATCACACCACGTAAATACCTGGATATATACATATTTATGGATTTACACGAAGTATTTTTCTGTGATTTTTTGCATCTACTACAGGAGTGGATCCTAAGGTTAAAGGATAAAAACACGATGAACTAGATTCGACGGCTATATTGGACTCCAGTATAGGTCCAATGGCTATAGAAGGTAAAACAAATTCACCTGCGTAGTCGACTTTTGGCTTGACAGTATTGTGGCAGGCTTTATCACAGAATTTGCGGTAGACACAGCAAATTCATACAGCATAGCCAAGAAAGAGTTCCTACGAGGACCCAGAGGAAGGTACATTCGATCACTATATACTTCTATCATGATACTTCTATATAACAAAGGTGTAAATAAAATGGAATCAGACAGCTAGACTTCCCTACATGCATGGGGAAAGGGGGGAAGCACTCACAGAGAGAGGAGGAATGGAAGGAGGGAAGGATATAGAGAAGAAGGAGGAGAAACCCTTGGACCTGATCTTGATGGATGAAAACCAACTCAAATGGATCTTGGCGTCATCAGGAACGACACGTAGTAGAGAACCCTACTAATATAAGGTGAATACCAAGAAGAGAGTCGTAGCTGAGAGGGAGGGCTTGGCCAGTGATGAGGAAGAGGTAGAGGATCTCTAGGATGTGGAGAAGATTAAGGAAATCCTACATGCCACATATGAGAGGAAAACAAGAGGCCCAAGGAAAACAAGAGGCCCAAGATTAGGAGGAGAAGACAACCATCCCTTCAATGTTAATGTCAGTGTGGAACCCATAAACCCATGTGCGACCAATACACCAAAGAGAACACCACCTTTTAGACAACCAAAGTTCGGAGGAAGTCTGACAGTAGGAAGTACATCTACACAAGTAACAACAACTGGAGGAGCCAGTTCAGGAAACCTTATTGAAGTATCTACACTGCGTAGAGGAGGGATTAGCCTAGTATTTTGAATGGAAGGACATGATCCTACTATCATATTACCAGATTTTCGAGGAGAAGCAGAAAAATACCCTAAGAAACATCTATTCATTTGCGCAAAGATATGGGAAGCAAAGCAGATCACTGATGAAGACACCAAACTCACACAGCTAGCGATTATGCTAAGAGACCTAGCACTAGACTGGTACATGTGTCTAGACATGAACAATGTTCCCAGAATGACAAGGATACTAGTCGACAATAAGAAACTATTGATAAATGAGTTCCAGAAGTTGAGATTAGAGGATCAATACATGAACGAGATGATTGAAATAAGACAAAAACCAAGAGAATCAATATGGGAGATTGATCAAAGATTCAAGAGATTAAAAGGAAAGTTAAAATACCTTATGATCGATATGAAACATCGGCACCTATTTGTCAACTGACTACTCCCACACTTAAAATATCCATTACGTCAACATAAGTTTCAGACTCAGGCAAAGGCTCTGTAGGCAGCCTTGCAATTGGAAGAGAATCAGTACCAACAGACAGACCTGGCTATCGAAGAACTGAAGGAGGATCTGAAGAACTTACCATTTTAGCTGAACCAGAATAAGAACAAGGACAAACGAGAAGTCGTTTGGTGCACTACCTACAGGATGGAAGGACACCATAAGAATGAATGCCCAACATTCGCACAATATATGGCGACAGGGATTCCAAACCCACTACCACAAGGAGGATTATGGTGCTTAATATGCAAGAAACTGGGTCATGACCCTTACCACTACACAATGATGTAGAAATACCAAACAGTCCCAAAGAAGTTATATTTCACCTTTTTCAAGTCAGTCAGCCATGACGACAAAGATTGTAGAACTATGGAGCTGATGTTGGAAAGAACATCAGATGCATACAGTGTACAGGAAGAAATTATGACTGGGCAAGCAACACCACAGTTCATTCAATCCCCAGCACCATACAACACTACGCAGCAATAGTATAATACTGTGTCACAACCTTACAATAACGCGCAACCCCAGTACAACCCGGCACAACCCAAGTACAATATCGTGTAGTATAATCAGGGATCATAGTATAAATCGTTGCGAGGTGACCACGTCGCTTATAGAGGAGCAGGACGAGCCAGAGGAGGTTTCAGATGTGGTAGAGGACCTGTTACATGTCACAATTGCCAACAACCAAGACATTACGCACAAGAGTGTCCACTGCCACCAGTGACTTGTATGTATTGTCACGCATCAAACCATGATACGGAGGAATGTACGACATTACTTGTAAAGATCCAGGAAAAAAAGAATCAAAATAACCAGAATGTTCAGTGGATTTCAGCCAAAGCAAGGGATGATGGATGAAACATCAATATAGTCACTTGAGGAGGAACGAAAATAGGAAATGACGAAGTTCGACAGGAACCAACGTAGAACCAATGGGTAAAGAAGAACACCAACCCCAAGAAGCAGTTCATTGTGCATAAGGAGAAGGAGATCTTTACAAAAGCCCGAAAAGAATTCCAGAAGGAGAACATTGTGCCGACTTCACAATAGAGCAAGGAAGCTTCGAAATATGAAATGCCGCCATCACTAGACCATACCAATAGAATACAACCCGAGGAACAAGTATGTATGATCAAAGACTTTTTGCAATCATGCATCAAAATGTTAAGTGATCCTTCATCTATCAAAATATTGCAAAACATACTAGAAAAATGTAGCAGCGAGACAGAATAGAAGCCAAAATTGAAAACTGTCAACCACCTACACACAAGAAGAAGAACAAGTAGGGAATTTAGACTAAATTCTAACATTGGGGATTTCAATATGGGAGATATTATACTATATTTAGGATCCAAAGTGAATGTACTACCAAAAGCTACATGGAAATGCATGGGAGAACCTACATTGGGATACTCAATTGTTCAATTAAAGCTAGCAAATAACCATAGAGACTTACCCATAGGTAGACTGAAAGGAGTGACGGTATATCTGGATCATGTTCACACTAAGGAATACTTTGAAGTCATCAAAATAGTAGATGGTACAACACCTTACCTGATGCTACTTGGTATGGATTGGGCGATCGACAACTAGGCCATAATTAACTTAAAAACCAGAAAAATGACATTTGAGTTGGGGGACTACAGGGTCATAGCCCCACTTGACCGATCAGAAGGCAAGAGGTTCATAGAACCCACTTGTCTGGATTTGGAAGAGATCGTCCAGTTGTATAGAACAACTACGCACAATGTAGACTATATAAACCCAACTGTAGATGGGGTACTCAGTTGGCGGAGCATTAACTCATGCATAACAGACTCAGACAATGGGTTAGAAAACTGGAAGCAAATACTACATCAAGTATCCATGAGAAGGTGTGCCAGAATAGACCGCGTAGTAAGGTGGATTGGCACAAAAATCAGAGAACCACCCAGTTTTCACAGGCTAAATGATTTGGAAACTTTCTTTACACAATATGAAGACGAAGTATTAGAAAACCAGAGATTGCTAGCACTAGATTTATCACTAAAGGCTACACCCACAAGATGGTGGGGTGCACACAAAGAGACTATCATAGATTGGTACCAATGTAAGTGATTATTGGGCATAAGGTTCGGCGCATAAAATATAGGTAACAAACAACAAAAATATGACAGACTAGGCACACCAGCAGAACACTTGGAGGCATGTAAAATGCGGTGGAAAATGATTCCATCAGGGGAATGGTATCACCACTTCATTCATACTTTAGAGGGCAAAGGAACCAAGACATGGGAAACCACTCCAACATAACTTTACAGTCACTTTCTCATTTGAGCATGAGAACCCCAACATGGACACAACCCTGAGACGAATCAAAAACATCATATTCATTGAAGAACCAGAAGTAGAAGCTATCACAGAGGTACAACAACGAAATAAGAAGATAGTCGAGGATCTACTTTCATGATACCAAATATAGGAGGAAGCAACGGAGGAAGATGATCCATGCGATATTCAGATCGAAGAAGTCGAGGTGTTATGGGATAAATCCGTAGGTGCGGACACTAACCGATCTCCCTAGATCCACCTGGTATCTAGAACAAAACAGGACAGAATACTACACTTTCCCTAGATCTAGCCTATTGAATGAACTAAGAGATAAAGGGTGATGGACATACCTTATGAACGCTCTCCTTAAATCTCTGTTGTTCCAAGCTTTTCTCCAACGCTCTCGTCCCGTCCAGATCACAACAAAACGAACCAATCGAAGTAAAAGCAAATTAACTTATTCAATGACTAGTCTATACATATGATCAAGGAATTATGTAATAAAGTGACATAATCTTTATGGGAAAGGGACATATTGATGTTATTGAATTAATTGAAAGTGAAACTTACAACCTGAGCCTTGATTTCATAGGTCTCCTTTCGATGGCTTCTAGCTCTAACACACACACTTGCTCATGCATGAAGAAAATCAACTACTTGTGATGGCTTTGCTATTGTCTCTTGCTGCTGTAGTATTAGTCCTCCATACAATCTTGCACTGATTCTCTAATCAATCTCTTGTTAACTTGCTACTTGCTCAACTTAACCCTTTCCATGAGAAATCTCCTCAATATATAGGAAGAGATATTTTAGTTACTTGGATAGGGAATGATCCCAAGATATCTGGAATGCCAGTACTTGAATAACCACTCGAAATCCAACTCACCCTTCTAGAAGATTCCCTTCTAGAAGATTCAAGATCTTTATCTTTTTCTTCTTTAAAAGCATGTTCGCACCCTAACCATGAGTACAGTGTGAGAAGTTCTCACCCCAGCTTAAAGAAGCCTGCGTGAAATAGGCATTCTCGCAGGTGAGTATATAAGAAGCCTGCGAACATGTTCCAAACTGTGAATTCTGGAAAAAGACAACTGTAACTTTTCTCAGGAAAGTAGTCTTGGTAAAGAGCTTGATTTTACATCATCATGATATCATCATGAAATCATCACAATGACCAAATTTGTGGATAACAAAATGCCCCCCAAAGTCTGAGAGTGGAACCAGTGACAATCGATAGACTTTGCAAGCTGCATGTGTGTGTCAAGAACCAAAAGCACATCTAATCAGAAACCTGCAAACATCCAAGCATCAGCAGAATATCAAGTATACCAATTCCGAGGTAGGCATTCCCATGCTCAGATCATAGAATGATGACATCATAAAACAATATCATGGCCACCAATCATACACTGTGGATCCATGCCGTCATTATATAGCACAGCCACCTGAATACACTGTGGATCTGTGCGACCAATTTTAAATCGAAACGACATAGCCACGAAACATACACAGTGGATCTATGTGTCGCAAAATATACATACTCCATCGCAACCTGGATCACAAAGATAATATCCAAGGTCTTCAATCTCGTCGCCCAAAGTACGAATCTGACCATGTGATTACATTTATCGAAGTCGAACATGGCAGAAACCACTTGATTACCAGTCATTGATGTATACCGTTAACAAGTGCGAGGGAAATCACCATTAATGTCAATGACTCCCAAGGTACTATAGTACAATCCGTCGACTGTGAATAAATGAGTTGATGTCGAACACTCGATGGAAACTCTCGATCAGGGGTCAATGATGAAAACCCACTGTCGAAAGCGAGAAACTTGCCATTGAGGCATGCAAGCTTCAAGGTACTAAATGATTTCTAAGTCTTGATTCCGGATAATGTGCTGAAGTCGACAAAACAAGACTCGTCACAGGAGGGCCTTGATGTATCCCACATCAGTGACACGAAATGAGTAACAGAGTTTGAAAGTGAAACAGAGCATGTGACAATTGGACTTTGGTCACGGGGAAGGCCGACTCGGAATGAAAATATAACTGCAGATGGCCGACTCAAAAGAGGTTTGACTGCTCTTGAACATATGGACGACACGACCAATGATTTGGTAGCATTGACTCAAAGACGACACATGAAAAGACTTTGTTATTGAATCGAATGAGAGACGAATGGATTTCCCAAACCGGCTTCAAATGATGAATAGAGGGTGTCATGTTCAAGAGAGACACTTACTGCCAATTAACACAAAGATGAAACATATCCCTTTCCCAAATTTCCCCCCACCATTTCTGGCAAGTACCTCTTTATTTTTACGCAAGCTTGAAGAGGATCACATATGCTTGTTGATATAAGCTCATCCTTCGGACGAGTCCCTCGGAGTATTTTTAACGAACCCTAAGAAGGAGTGGTTCGGTCCCATTACGGGTCAGTCAATGTTTGTTTAACGAGTCCAGAGATAGAAAACTCGAAGGTTTTTCAGGATTATAGAGTTTGGAAAAACACTCAAAAGAGAACTCTCTCAGTGCCTTTTTCATACAATAGTCCAACGAGACCGAAAAAGGGTTAAACTATCACTCGAAGGACGCATAACTTCAAATACTTTAACGAGCGTGAAAAAAGCAAGATCGCTCGGTAATCTTTTCATGTTTAGGGAGTTGTGAAAAAAGCTTAAAGTTAACTCCAGGGGGGTTCCTTTTTCGTATAACCTTTACGAGTCCGAAAAAGTGATAAAAGTATACTCGGTTACATTCTCATTGATTTACGAGCACGAGAAAGAACAAAGACTAAGCTCGGTAACTTATTCTCATGTATTTACGAGCATGAGAAAGAACAAAGACTAAGCTCAGGATTGTTTTCATTTTTATGCAAGCTTCGAAAACAAAACAAAACTATGCTTGGGATAGATTTTATTTTTACACAAGCTTAAAAACTAAACAAAACTATGCTTGGACCTAGTTTCATTTTTACACAAGCTTGAACCAGAGGAAACTATGCTTAAGGTAAATGGTTTCATTTTTACACAAGCTTGAACCATAGAAAACTATGCTTGTGACTTCCCAACACAAAACACATGGATGGTCGGTACTTAGCCCCCAGCTTAAGAAACTAGTGGCTTAACTTCAGCATGAAGTCTAGAGGCTGAGGCAAATGCCCCCCAAGCTTCGTTTCATCCAACTGAAAAGGTGGAGGAAATGAAGCTTCAAATACTAGACGAAGAACTTGACTCAAACAGAGAGGGGGAAAACTATTTCATTTTTTAACGAGCTTGACATAGAAACAAGAACTATGCTCGTAAACTCTATTTCATTTTTTAATGAGGTTGCTACAGAGATGTGAAAACTATCCTCAAAAACCTCTGTTTCATTTTTTAACGAGGTTGTCGCAGAGATGCAAAAACTATCCTCGAAGACCTCTGTTTCATTTTTTAATGAGGTTTCCACAGAGATGCAAAAACTATCCTCGGAAATCCAGGTTCAATCCCCAGACCTCTGTTTCATTTTTTAACGAGGTTGCCACAAAGACACAAAAACTATCCTCGAAAAACTCTCTTCTTGATCATGGATTCCAAGAGGACAATGCTCCAGAATGACACCATGTCAAGGGACAAAACTTGGTCATGGCTTCCAAGAGGTCTTCACTGGAAGGAAGAAACACACTCTAGAAGGACACCATGTCGAGGGTCGTGACAGGAGTAAAGACATCAGGCTCTAACAACTCTATCGAAGAGATCACCATGTCAACTACTGGATCTAAGTCATCAGAAGTTAAAGTCATGGGCGACAATGCCACATAATTGACCTGTGGAGGGGGCGATACAGTCAGCATACCAGAACCATTCAAGGAGGCAATCCAGGTGGGGTCAATGAATGAAAGTTGATCAACAGTCACAACTCGTCCATCGTGAGGGAAAGATATCACACGAAAAAGAGTAGACACAATAGCTTTCATGGCATAGACATAATCTTTCCCAAGGAGTAAAGAAAAATCCAAGGGGTCTTGGACTACCATGACATCAATAAAGACAGTTTTCCCTCCCAAAGTTATAGGAAACTGAGGAAGGGTCCCTAAAGGTTGACTAGTTCTTCTGTTAAAAGCTAACAGATTCTGCGTAACCGGCACAAGTGAAGGACAACCCAATGCTTTCCAAGCAATAGAGGACAAAATACTAACAGACGAACCTTCATATATCAACGTTTTGGTAACGTCCCGACCACAAACCTGTACTGTAATCTGGAAAGGAATGTAAGAGGGAAGACGGGGTACAATTAGTACATCCCAATCAAAACGGATAGCCTCATTACTAGGAGGGGGTTCCACGAGAGAAGGAGGAATACCCCTCGACACGGCAGAGTCTGTATCAACGAGAAAAACATGGGCAGTATTGGGTTTACTCTCTAGCGGGAGAGTAGGATCGATCGATGGAGAGATCAGATCGACCACTTGGGTTTCATTCCCCAAGGGGAAAATGGGGTCGACAGGTGGAAATGAATCGACCGCTTGGGTTTCACTCTCTAACTGGAGAGTGGGGTTGACCGAGGATGATATCGGATCAACCACTTTGTCAACTGGTTCAACTAAGGATGTGACCAGATGGACGACATGATCAACCGGATTGACCGGTGAAGGGACTGAAGTGATCATTCCATCAACTACAGGTGGGTTGAGAGAAAGCTTGCGATAAGCGGCTGGAAGTTGAGGCTGTGAAATAGTCATGTCTTCCAGTAATTTCGAGGCTTCTTCCATATGAGGGCAAAGGCGAGTGAGATGACTCCCTTTGCATAGCATGCACGGGAACTTGACTCTACTTTTCTTCTTCCCAACCGTATCATGACTAGTCGACGGGAAGTCATCATCATGTTGTTCAGAGGCTAACGACGTGGGTTGGCGAGGGTGTGTAGACCATGCTTCTATAACCTTGGATAGACTAGGGAAAACCTTAAGAATATGGCTACCCTTACAAACCCTACAAGGGTACTTGGGCTTACGAGTTGTTTGGGTGATCTTGACATCATCAACACTCCCAACATGATTAACAGTAACTGGTTGTTTTCCAACATGTTTGACAGTGGTTGGAAGTTTTGACCCTTGTTTATCTTTCTTCTTCTTAATCTTCCTTTTCTTCTTCTTCTTATTCACCGAGGTACTAGCTTCAGAACTTTCACTCGACGAAGAAGATGAAACGGAAGGCGACATTGCAAGCGAAGAAGGTGAAGGATCAACATGAGGTTGATGCTCTTGGGGGGAAGTGCTTGTGACTGAAGCACTAACTACATTCGGGATTACCTGAGTGGAAAACAACCACACCGACAATCCAATTGTGAGACCTGGAAGGCTCAAAGTAGCGATGTGAGGAGGACCAATGTTTCCATAAGAAGGAAAAACAAAAGGTTCCCCTGGAGCAGAGGTTCCTTCATTGGTCATTTCAGGAACTGACGCCACGAAAAACAAAAATCCAATCTAGAGTCCACTAGGGAAAACAAACAGCACACGCTAAAAATCTAGGAAGCAAGCAAACGAACAAAACCTTCGCACAATGAACGCACTAGTTGGTGATGAAATCCAACGTCGCGGGAACAAAGTAAGAAGGGGCTGAGATAGAGCGGGTGGAAAAGTTACGTTGATGACCTTCTTAACGGACTTACACCCTGGTGCAAGCTCCCACACATAATCGT
>ML776581.1:3360584-3409507 GCA_009831015.1 Picea engelmannii
AATGTCTAATCAATTTTTATAAGCGCTTTATTTTATGGCTGTTGTTACTCAAGAGGAAAATGGCATGGACAATATGGTGTTTTGACCGACTCGAAAATTATGAAAAGATATGAAGATGCAATCGTTTCATTTCGATGAAAGCTATGCTACGAGAAGGAGAAAACATTTATCATTCCCATATGCACAATGTCCCAAAATATATTAAACTCATCAATATCAATCATGCAATTTCGCTACTTCAAATGCAAGGATGCCCCCAATCTAATATAAAGCAAGAAATTAAATCTTTTTGTTTCAAAAATTTCACTAAAAGCAATAATGAACTTTCTTAAAACAACGAAACCCAAACTAAAAGTTTTCTTTTAAAGCGAACTATTCAGAGGAAATCTGATCTTTCCCTAAATAATTCTAAAGAAAACACACGCTTTGTAGTTGAAAGACACTCAAAGAAAGAGACTAATCCTTCAAAACCAAACAAAGAAAAAGTGGCTAAAAGCAACTTAAAGGATGTCAAGCAGACTGCAAGCAGATCAACATAGGCTCCAAAAGTTCAATCCAGCTGTTCAAAGCAAAACTGGGCATCAAAAAAAATGACAAGACCCAATCCAAAAATTTTCACAAACAAGTTCGCAGCCTAGCAATAGAGTGCAGTGCGAGAATTAGGTATTCTCGCAGTCTAGACACAGGTAGGGTGCGAGAAGTTCGCACCTAACTGAATAGTAGGGTGCGAACATCAATGATTCTCGCAGGCCACTAAAGGATACAGTGAGAGAATGTCTGTAAACACAAAATTTGGAAAAAAGAACAAAATTTTGAGTGAAATTTCTAATCCAGAGAGTCTTGATGGATCTCCCACAGACTCAGAGACCAGAAAACAAGCAGTCAAAGTAAGGGAAACTAGACTAACTAGGAAACAATCTGATCCCCAGTACGGTCGCCAATTTTGTTTCAGGATTAATCCGTAAGTGCGGACACAAACCGATCTCCCTAGATCCACTTGGATCTAGAACAAAACAGGACAGAATAGGATGCTTTCCTTAAGTTTTAAATATTGAATTTACTAAAAGGAAAGAATCATGGACATACCTTATGATCGCTTCCATTAGTCTTTGTTGCTCCCGCTTCGCTCCAGTGCTCTTGTGCAACCAAAATCAAAACAACACAAACCAACCAAAGTGATAGCGATAGCATAAACTCAATATAAACCTATGTATGTGATCAAGGAATCATACAATAAAACACAACAAGATTTATAGGAAAGAATCATATTACTGTATCATATTAAATGTGAAAGAGAGATTACAATCATTGCCTTGATGTCGTAAGGTCCCTTCCAACTGTCCTTCGTTCCCCACACACTTCTTGCTCCAAGGATTCTGAAACCATAGATCTGATAGCTACTCACAATATATCTTGACAAAGCAAATCCCAAAGTCACTCTAAACAAGCCAAAGCTAACAAAGCTCAAGAACAAGAACCCACAAGCTAACAAAAGCTCATCCAATCTAACTTTCTCCATGAGAATTCCTCTCCTTTTATAAGTTGAAAAAGATAAGGTGAGGAGGTTAGGAAAATCCCACTAAATCATGAAAGCGAGTAAGATCCAAACCATTCGGATGCCACCTCACCATAAAAGCTTCTCCTTCTAGAAGATTCGCGAAAATGCTCATTTTTCCCACGTGCTGGAATTCTCGCACCCTGGCTATAGTGTAACCTGCGAGAATGGGTCATTCTCGCACCTTGGCTATAGAGCAACCTGCGAACACCTCGCACCCTGGCTATAGTGCAACCTGTGAGAATGGGTCATTTTCGCACCCTACCTATATAGCAACCTGCGAACTTCCCTTTTTATAAGGTTTTTACATAGGAAAAAGAAATTTCTTTTCTCAAGAGAAGTTCTTCTCCCTTCTCTCTTTAGGAACTCAGGCCACTGACCCCTCTGAAGGAAACAGATAGGTTTACATCATTAACGATCATAGGGATGACGAAAATAATGTGTAACACGAGGCGAGAGAGATGTGGAAGGGAAACCCTTAGAGTCAGAGGCCATCTCTGTGCCAATCAAGATAAAGAAGGTTAACATAGGGACCGTTGAGCAACCCAAAATGGTCAGCATTGGAGATTACTGGGATGAATAGACACTAGAAAGTATCACAGAATTGTTGCGCGAATACAATGACCTTTTTCCCACAACCTTTACAGAGATGAAAGGCATAGCCAGAGAATTAGGAGAAATGAAGATACCACTCAGACCTGATGCGAGACCCATTAAGCAACAACCATATAGATTGAATCCCATATATAAACATAAAGTTAAAGATGAGATCGATAGGATGTTCGAGGTTGACATCATCAATCCAGTCGAAGAATCAGAATGGATAATCCCAATGGTAGTAAAGGACAAGAAACAGGGAAGAGGGATCAGGATATGTATCGACTTGAGGAAGTTGAACGATGCATGCCTACATGACCTATTCCCCACACCGTTCAAGGATGAAGTAATCGAGAACGTAGGAGGCCATGAAGCCTACTTATTCACCGATGGATTCTCAGGATATCATCAGATTAAGATAGCACAAGAGGATAGACACAAGACCACGTTTGCGATAGAATAGGGATCTTATCAGTATATAGTCATGTCGTTCGGACTGAAGAATGCACCTGTGATATTTTCTAGAGTGGTCATCGCAACATTTATGGAATTCATCCATCAATTCCGTGAAGTATACCTAGATTATTGGACATTGTATAGCTTACTAAACGACCACGTGGAAGTTTTACGACTGATGTTATAACGATGCAGATAGTGCCAGATATCACTGAATATCAAGAAATGCATATTTAAAACACCATTTGGGATACTATTGGGACACATAGTATGCAAACAGGTTTTTCTATTGGATCTGGCCAAAATCGTAGTCATTATTAATCTACCGACGCCAAAAATAGTCCACCAACTAAGAGCAATGTTAGGACATATGGGATATTACAGGAAATTTATCAAAGGCTACGTGTAGATTATAGCGCCATTGGAAAAACTGTTAAGGAAGGATACAAAGTATCAATGGAACGATGAGTGCCAACATGGTCTAGATACCCTAAAGGAAAAGATGGTCACCGCACCAATATTGGTATTTCCAGATTGGGAGAAGACATTCCATGTACATGTAGATGCATCAGCGATAGCACTTGGAGCTATCTTGGACCAACCAGGAGCAGGAGACTTGGATCACCCGATAGCATTCGCAAGCATGAAATTATCAGATTCGGAACAGAATTATAACACAACAGAGAGAAAAGGCCTAGTTATGGTTTATGCACTATAGAAATACAGAAATTACCTATTGGGAAAACACTTTAAGATGTTTACAAATCACTCAGCCATGAAATAACTAGTCAACAATCAAGTGTTAGGGGGGAGAATCTTTCAATGGTTATTTTTATTTCAAGAATTTGACTTTGAGGTAATAGTTAAACCAGGAAAACTGAATGCAGGACCTAACCACCTATCGAGGGTCACAAATGGAGAGGAACCAATGAATTTAGAAGACAACTTTCCAGATGCACAACTATTCTCAGTATAGATTGTTGACGATTACTTCAAAGAGATCATCCAGTACATGAGCACAGGTATTGCGCCACAATAATATACCACTGTGCAAAATAAGAACCTAGTAGTCCACACATCTGACTATCAATTGATTGCAGGAGATCTATACAAGATGGAAACAGGTAGCATCTTATGAAGATACATACTAGACCATGAACAACCAAGAATTTTAGCAGAAGCCCACGACAGAATAGTCGAAGGGCATTATGCAGGAAAAGATACCGTGCAAAAGGTACTACACATAGGATTATGGTGGCCAACGATCCACGGAGACTCAAAAGAATACTTTTAGTAATGTGATGTCTGTCAAAGGGTAGGAAAACCCAACAGAAGGGATGAGATGCCACTACGACCGCAAGTGAAACTTTAGGCATTCAAAAAATGGGCAATAGACTTCGTGGGACCCATTAACCCACCATCCGAAAGAACAGGTGTGAGATATATTATCACCGTGATGGAATACCTAACAATATGGGTGGAAGTTGCACTAGTAAAAGATTGCAGCATAGAAACAACTGCACATTTTTTGTTTGAACAGGTAATTACTAGATTCGGGTGCCCAAGAATTTTGATGAGCGACCAAGGAACACACTTCTTAAACAACACCATCCGAGCGATGCTGGAAGAGTTTGAAGTTCATCACCAAAAAATCACACCGTATCATCCACAGGAAAATGGCACGGTAGAAGCCTTCAACAAAATTCTAGAAAATGCCTTGACAAAGATATGCAACGTCAACTGGGATGATTGGGATCTCAAGGTACCAACTGTACTATGGGTGTATAGAACCACATGCAAAAAGATGACTGGCCACACACCATTCAAACTAGTCTATGGTCAAGAAGCAATAGTACCCTTAGAATTTTTAATACCCAGCCTATGTGTAGCAGCTATTACACAAATGACTGAACAAGGCGCAGTAAAGGAAAGACTGAATCAATTACTGTCGATTGAGGAAGACCGAATCTTGGTAGGATTCCATCAACAAGTACAGAAAGAAAGAGACAAATATTTGGCATGACCACCACATCAAGAGGAAGATGTTCAAGGAAGGAGATCTAGTATTACTCTACAATAGTAAATCGTTGCAGCATCCAGGAAAGATCAGAATGAATTGGCTAGGACCATACAAGGTAAAAGCTATCATGGATGGAGGAGTTGTACAATTAAGAGATCTAGCAGGAGCAGAACTTAGAGGAATTATCAATGGGAGCCAGATGAAGCTATACAAGGACATTCGACTGCCCACCGTGCAGTAAAAAAAAAAAATGAGGGAAACAATAACAACGATATCAAAAAAGGAAACAAGCGGGAAAAGGAAAGACGAAAAAAGAAGGCTGACAGGACAACAAGAAGCATAATTAAAGAAAGGAAAGGACAGATGGGATGTCACATTAAACGTGTCAACCTCAGATGGAAGAGGAGTCATAATGGCAAGTACGAAACCATCATGGATGCATTGAACCTACAGTTATGCTGCATTAATCACATGATGGAGGAACTATCCTCGACAAGCTTCATGATGAGCCCATAAAACACATGAGCACCGAAGAAATTAGTCTATTCGTGAAAGGAGAATAGAAACAGAATAGTAGTAGGAAGAACAAAGAGAGTGAAACCATAGAGCTCACTGAAGCCATTCGAACTCAACAAATGTTTGACAGACACCATTATGGCACCACCGAAGCTCACAGAAATAGGCCAGACAAATAGATCAACTAGGGCTCAGACGAGGTCCCGAGGACCACTAGAAGAAAGAGAACAACAACCACCATAGATCATCGATATTGACAAAATCTTGTCACCAGAGGAAATCCCAGTAGAGTCGACACCCGTACTAGAGGAGGTTCTGCAACCATAAACAGAGGCCATGGAACAAGATACACCAGCAGTAGTGCATGAGCCTCAGAACAAAGAAGAATAAACCCACCAGGAAATACCACCGAGAAATGTTGAAGCAACCGTAGGATCTAATGGAAGTGCACAAAACTTGGAAGAAGAAGTGCAACCAGACATTCCACAAATACCCATCAAAGATTTTTTTTCGGCCGAGCCGATGGGCGAAATGGCCAAGATTTGGGTAGAATGGATGGAAAAGGAGAAACTAGAAGCTATTGGAACCTCGAGCCAACCACTGCAGTAGGAGGACTGAATTCAGATATTGAGCTCACCTCGAAAGAAACCGACTGCAGAGATTGTGCTACCTCACATACCAGAGGGAGTATAGGTGGATCCACAGCTATTAGGTCACGTCGGGAAGCTCAAGTATTCTTACCATGACATAGAAGATGAAACTAAATATCCAAAGCTTGCACCACAGGTCTTTATGCGGAAAATAGTCATGAACCAACTCGGATAAACCATCACTCAACCACACCAGTGGGCCACTGGACTGGACAAAACAAAAATTATAGGGTTGTTGAAGATACCACACTTTGGCAGAGGCCAATATGCGATGGCATGCATCAAGAAACTATTAGCAGTTATGCATGGAGGGGATATATGGATGGACAAACCCATCCCCATAAATGTTGAACTTATCACGCAGATAACAGGCCTACCCACCGAGGGTATGGATCCCGCGCTAATTCTAGATGATAAGTCCAAGGAAAAAACATTGGCAGAAGAGATGAAGAAGAAATATGGCATCGACAGGGGAACAAGAGGCATTGTAATTAAAAGTATCAATAATGTCGTCACATAATTGGGTGAAAAAATCTTAGCCTTCAAACTGCTACGAAAATGACACAAAGATGAAGTACTGGTAGGAGTCATTGTTGTTGCATCTCAGTGCACAGAAGGCACCTTCATGAGTTGGGCACCATACCTATCAAACTTGTTCCAAGTAGACTGCAAATATGCACAGGATGTAGGTACGGAATTTCCTTACTCATGGCTGATCACTGTCATATATTTCATGGGATGGCAAGAACCAGAATACGTCATCTTTGGTACCACACGATAGCCAAGAGGAGCAAGATATCACATCCTAAGATCTGTGCCACTAGCCAAGCATAAGAAGGGGAATGGAATAGTATTTGAAGCTTACATATGGGAGATACAGGAAGCCATTAGCTGAGCATGGATAATAACACCAGAGGCTATCGTACGATACAGAGGCATCACTAATTTCTGGGCTAGGTGACAAGCCATGTGGATACAACCAAGGCAGGACCCAGATAAAAAGTGGCTACATATGTGTTACTGCATCACCGAGGGTGATATCGACATGATCATTAGAGAATGTCCTGATGAATGGAGGATTCCAACCATACCCAGAGAAGTACTAGGACAAACAATAGAGGGAGGGGTTGTGCAGGAGGAAACATAGCCTCCATAAATCTCAGTACCCAAGAAACATAGAATGGGCCAAACCAAGTCGACTCGGGAAGATGACGGCTCAGAGAAACCAGGGACCCAGAAGGGGAGGACAGAAACTACTCAGCCGACCAATGGACATCGAAAACCGGCTGAGGGAGCACAAGAAACTGCATCGGACCCCATCACACATGAACTAGGGGGAACTAAGAGACCAACGGTATAGGACGCAGGTGCGTGGAATAAAATGAAGGCACAACATCCACCACCGGATTACACAATCATGGAGGATGATGGAGATATGATTGCCAGGATGGTCCAAGACTGCCTTGTAGAAAATTTCAATCATGTCGCGGACCACAAGGATAAACTGCAGAAGGAATTGACATAAATGGGACAACTCCTTAAGAAATTCGGGGAAGCCTAGATCACGAGTATCAATAGAGGCATAGAGCCATCGACCACACAGACCACAGAAAGGGTGGAGGTAGAAGAACATGACCCAGTTCTTTCAATACCACATGCACATTCCTCGGTCTATATAAAGCATAACATGCTGAGAATGGATGAAATTGTGGGACAGACACCATTGAAGGATTTGAATCATATCCAATTGGAATTGACATGGATGCCATCAAGCGAATTATACAAACTACAGGTTAGCATCGACCACGAGCTATAGTCATGAGCACATAAAAACTTAGTCGAGCTACAACAAGAAACAAAGAAGCGTGTCGTGTTGGAAACAGTTTGTGCACAGGCCAAAATGGAAACTAAGGAGGAGAAAGAATGCAAAGTGGAAGAATTTTTTGGGAAACTTCCAACTACTGCGCAAGAAAATGAACTCCGAGCCGCAGAGAAGATCGAACAGATTGCGCAGAAAATTGATCAGTATCAAAAGGAGATCGAGACTCTCCATAGACATATTAGACTGACAACTCCACCAGCAATGAAGGAGCAAAGGAAGCAACAATACAGTTGGAGGAGATAGAAAAATAGGTCAGCATGGCAACTGACTTGCTAGATAAAGAAGCACAACTTTGGACAAGGCTGGAAGAGGATCCACAAGTCCAACACTGGGACAAGGAGGAGGAGAGGATCAATGCAACCTTCCAAGAACTCAAGCAGAGACATAAGACCATACCAATTCTAGAACGGGTCAAGGGAATGCAAGAGTTGAAGAAGATACAGGCAGAACTTATCACCACGCAAACACAGAAACAAGAGAATCAGGCTCAAATAGAACCATTGTGGGAATGGGTAGAAGAAGTACTTGTGCAGGCAGAAGAATCCAGAAACCAAATAGCATAGACTCATCTAGAATGCGTAGGACTAATGAGCAAGGAAGTGGTAGCTCATACAGTCGACACCATCAAGGAGAAAACCGCACAGGCACTATCAAAAGTAGCAGAGTTGTAGGAACAGTTCCAGACGATCACCAAGGAGATCTAGGAAGCACAAATAAATTAGGTGACTTGGGATGAGTCACATTTCAGTGTTAGGGGCCTATTGGCACTAGGCCGAATGGGAAAGAAGAACGATTGTGGGAAAGAAAGAGTGCAGAAATATGAAGTAACAACTGGAAAAAGAACAACACACGCACATGCAAGAAAGCGTGCACAAAGGAAAGTGACAACTGGAGGAGGAACAAAATGCGTATGGGATAAATACCTAACATAAGAAGGGTTAGGGTTTTGTTAATATTATATACAAGGTTTAAGAGCCCAAAATGTATAAATATAGATACAAAAGTATCATATAGGGATGGTCGTTAGTAGTTGTTAGTAGTTCCTTAATGTTTTTAGTTGTATGAACGGATTTTGTAAGTTTTTGAGCAAAGGAGATATGAGGGAAGGTAGATATAAGGATTATATCGTAGGCTATGGAGCCTAGTGCAATCTAGTTCACCTCACATAGATCTTACCCAGTTTTGTGGAGAATTGTAATCGCGAGGCACCAGAAATGCAGAACTATCATAATACAAGAGCCAAGAGCCAAATCTTTGTGGATGTAGCCCAAGAGGGGGTGAACCAAGGAAATCCTCGTGTAATGTGTTAAATTTATGCATGTCTCTTCTTTCTTTCAAAAATTAACGGTTAATCTTGATGAATGAGTTAATACAATGTTATGAATCTGTTTATACTTTGATTAAATTAAAATGTGGGATATACGTATGTGAATCCAAGGAACAAGTAGTTCCCCTTACAACTCACGGTATCTGGCCTTAATCAAGAAACCCCTTATCCCCTACTCTGTCCTAGGCTGTAAACACCTGAGTCTTACAACCACCCATTTAAAGCTATCTCAGGTGAGACTGCGCAATGCCTTCTGGGTGTTGTGTTGCCTTCTGGTTTACCAGGAGGGCCGATAATTTTAGAGGCTTTGTTGGAACTTCGAGTGACATGAACCCTGGTTCAATGATTCAGATAACCCGAGAAGGGAATTCATAACCAACAAGGGGGGTTACCCCCACTATAAGGTCTAGGGGGGATATCCCCCCGACTGGGGGGTCCGAGGGTAAGTAGATCCCGGGCGGGGGTTTGGGGTGGAATCCCACAAAGGAAAAATTTCCTTGTAAATGTATACTATAATTTCATATTAAATATGGATAGTTCATTATAAGGTCGTATACCTAATGGTAGAGGTTATGTTAGGGTTTTTTTCCTTAGAAGGAAACACTCTATTATGAGGGAAATGTATTGCGGCTATGTATCATTGTGAATATTGTATTCTGAGTGAGGATACTGTGAGAGAAAGAAGAGGAAGTTACAATGGGTTTGTTGTAGGTTGTATCCCTTCATTTGTTGGAAAATAATAAAGGAAGGACCTGGCAATTTCTTTGGTGGATGTAGCCCACACTGCGTGAACCATGTATATCTATGTCTCTATTGTATTGTGTATCTTCTGTGTTTTATTTCTACATTTGTTTTATTTTATTTCTCCACAATCCTATTTTTCTAACAGCAAAATCCCTGAAGCTCTGAAGTCCCGTGGTGAATCTATGTCGTAGATCACTGGGAGGAATGTCTGACCATTGGATTAGCCATGGAAAAATATGGGTCATTGGATCAAACCCTAGACTGGAGGAGGAGTGTTGTGGAGAAGATCAGATCCCAATCATTAGATCTGAGCACAGGAAAATGTGAGTTGTAGATCTCACAATTCAGAGATTCAACACTCTGGGAGAAGTCGGTCATTGTTGCACAAAGGGAAGAATTCCTCAAAGTCTCGAAGTATGGAGTCAATCCATACCATTCATTATTGGGGGACACGTGTCCATAGATTATCAAGTGTTCAAATATTTGACACTTCAAAGGATTGTGGGTGGAAGGCGTTATGGTGTGAAAATTCCCAAAGCCCAAATTCAATCCAATCCATCCATTGACGGGGACACGTGACCCATAGATCTCAACCCATCACCAGTTCGATGTTCATAAATTCGTGAGGCAGCATGTATTAGAGCCTCAAAACTCTCAAAGCCCAAAGTTCTGGAGGGGATGCTAGTCATTGGTTGATGGGGAGTGTGATTCGTAGATCACATGTTCGACATTCGACAATTTGGAGGTGTTTTGTGTTGGAGCGGAGAAAACTCTCGAATTCCGAAGCTTTGCAGTGTCAAATTAATGAAGCTCTTGATAAGCGCCAGTTCGTGAGTTCACCATTTCGACGTTCGGGGTGGGAGTGTTGTGTTGTGTTGGGAAATATTCCAAATCCCGAATATCTGGAGTATCAGAGTAACGAAGTTCCAAAGAAGCACCCATTTGGGGGTTCGCCACTTTGGCGTTCAGGGGTAGTGGTTTTTTTTGTTGGAAAATATTTCGAAGCCTGAAGCTCTGGAGCACCGGAGAAGCACCCGTTCGAGAGTTCACCAATTCGTCATTCGGGGGATTTGGAGTGCGTTAAGGGAGAAACCTCTGAAGTCCAAAGTTCTGAAGTGTCAGAGTCTCAAAGCTCTGAATAAGTTCCATTTAGGTAAGCTCTTGGTTCTATCTCGTGGTCACATGATATTTTGGCCAAAGAAAAGGGGCTAGTGCCCGAAAATTTTTATTTTAAGATAGAAAGGGGCTTAGACAAGGATCCTGCAGGTTTCTGATTTATACAGACGAGAAATCAAAGAGGCATGTGAACCTTAAGAGAGGATCCAATGTTGGGTGCATGCCACCTTTGAGGGAAAGGCAGGACGTGGGAGGCCAATGTGCATGCAGAAGGATCATCACATATAAAACATATGAGCATGCAGAAGAGGAAGGCATGTGAGGCACACATGCAAGAAGACCTAGCTAGGTTAAGGTTAGGGTTTTGGTTTGAGAATGTAATGGCTGGTAAGATAAAAATATGTATAAATAAGTACCTAGGAGGCCTAGCTAAGCGGGTGTAGATTAAGTTTGGTTGGCATTGATGTCAACCCTTGAAGAATTCCTAGTAGCACAAAGGTTTGGGTAATGGATGTAAGTTTGTTTGATGTAAAGATGACTCATTATTGTCTTGTTATGGTTGATAAGAAGTACAAATGGATGAACTCCAAAGTGGTCCCCTTATGGTGAAATCCCTCACAGGAAGACGCTTTGTGGATTGAGTTATCCTAGAAGTATGGTTAGAGAACCCATGCTTAATTGTGGAATAATGAGATTAAGTTAAGTAAATTTGTCAATGAAACTATCCTAGATGGATAGTGTTTGTCATTCCATTTCCGATGGTATGTGGAACGTCACATAACTCCTCATAGTTAGAGAGTTATGGCCATATGAAGTTGAAGAACCCTAATGAGTCATATAGAAGCCCCCAAAAGTCAAGTGTTTTCTAAAGAAATTATTTAAATAATAAAGTAAATGGAAAAATCCCTAAAATAAGGAAAGTGTGATGCTACATGAAATTATAAATAAGAGGCAAGGATCTCTCATTTAAACACACTTGAATATCATTGAATATCTATTTTTGTGAAAGGTTATTTGGCCAGGTATTATTGATAGAGAAAAATTGCAGCAGAAAAAGTGCGGCAGGAAAAGAGCAGCAGGAAAAGTGCGGCAAGAAAAGTGCAGCAAAAAAAGTGCGGCAAGAAAAATGAAGCAGGAAAAGTGCAGCATGAAAAATGTGGCAAGAAAAGTGCGGCAGAAATAAGTGTGGTAGGAAAACCGCGACAGAAAAAGTGTGGCAGAAAACGTGTGGCAGAAAAATCGCGGCAGCAACATGGTTGAGGTCTATTTATGAGAGATATGGCACATTGTGTTTGAGGTATGTTTTTTGAGCTAGGGTTTAGCTCTTGAGATGGTAATGGATGTTCAATATTGTTGCATATATCAGATTCTTTGAGGGATACAGTTGGTATTTTGTTGTTGGTATTTGGCATATGGGTATTGGTCTTTTGGTTGTAATGTGTTGTTGAAGTTGTTGGTTTAGCTTGAGGCTACATAATAGTGAGGTTGTGGCACATGGTTTGATGCAAGGGTTTATGGTATTTGGTTTATGGATAGAGTGATGAATTGTTAGATAGATTTTGATGGTTATATTGGTGTATTTCTTTGGTATATGGTTGAGGTACATGTTGGGTACATGGTTGAGAAAAGTAGTTGATGAGTTGGCACATACATGAGGTGTATAGTTGATGGGTTGGCACATACATGAGGTGTATAGTTGATGATGTTGGTACATATTGATGAGTCAAGGTTGATGCATGGTACATGTTGGTTTAAGTTATTGGTACAGGTTGTTTGGTGCAGGTTGATTGGTATAGGTTGTTACAGGTTATTGCTACAGGTTGATAGTGACAGGTTGATTCATTGATGGTGACAGGTTGTCTACATTTGGCATTTATATTTCAGGGTGGTTGGACAGGGCAAGGATAGGTGGTTGTATCCACCTTTTGGTTGTAGATGGAGAACTTAGGGGGTTGTAGCCTCCTTCTGTTTGTAGCCAGAGAATTGGTAAGTTGGAGCTTCCCTCAAGTTGTTTCTTGAGAAACTAGGTGGCTGGAAAACAAAGGAAGTTGGTGTTTCCAATGAATGTAATTCTTCAATACATATAAGAAAAATCATTACATGGTTTTCTCTCACTTTGGGTTTCCACGTAAAAACATTGGTGTACTGTGTATGTGTGTGATTTATCATTTGTTCATTGTTTATTTACTCTGTAACTATTGTATGATAACACTACATTGATATAACACTTGAATTTTTTAAGAAAAAAGATATTATTTCTCTATTACTGATTCACCCCCCCTCTTAGTAATCCAACAATTGGTATCAAAGCCAGTTCCTTCATAAATCATTTTAACCACTGAAAGGAAGATCATGGAGAGAAAAAACTTGTATAAAAATGGAATACCACAGTTTGATGGACAAAAGTATGTATTTTGGAGCATAAGGATGAAGACATATATACAGGCACAAGGATTTGAAATTTGGCAATCAATTGTAGATGGATACACGGTACCAACAATTCCACCAACAAATGACAAAGTAGTGAAACTCGATCAGAATGATCCCAAAGCCACAAATGCACTTCTGAATGGTCTTAGTGAAACAATATTCACCAAAGTTTCACATTGTAAATTCACTAAAGAGATTTGGGACAAACTTCAAAATATTTATGAAGGAGATTCAAAAGTCAAAGAAGCAAAGCTTCAAACTTACAGAGGTCAGTTCAAACAACTTAAGATGAAGGAAGATGAGAATATTGCATCTTACGTTTTACAAGTTGATGAACCAGTAAATGCAATCATAGGATTGGGAGAAGAAATCGAAGAATCTGTAATTGTTCAAAAGGTACTAAGATCTCTTCCTATGAGATTTGACCCTAAGATATTAGCACTAGAAGAAAGAGCATATCTGAACTCAATAATCATGGACGAATTACATGGAATCTTCACAGCATATAAAATGAGAACTGAAAAGGAAAATCTAGATATAAAAGAAGCAACCTTCAAAGCATCCAAAAAGTCAAAGAAAAAAGAAAAAGAACTTAGCAGCAGCAGTCACATCTCAGAAGATGATGAAGGAGTGGTCAACTTTGTCAAAATATTTAACAAGGGAACCAATGGTAGGTATAGAGGTAAGATTACTTTTATTTGTTTTAATTGTGATGGTATTGGTCATTTTGATAACAAATGTCCTCATAAGAAAAACATAAATGATGAAGGTTACTCAAATAACAAACAAACATATAAAGGAAAAAGAACCACAAAGAAAGTTTTCAAGAAAAGCTTATGCACCAAAGAAGACATCTCATCATCAGATGAAGATGAAGTTAGTGATAGTGAGACAAAAAGAGTTATATTCATGGAAGTAGAAGACTATGATAAAGAAGTCTCTGAATAATAGTATGAAGAGGTAGAAGTTGAATACCAAGAATAATTGATGTTTTCCATAGAAGTTATCAGAAGAGAAAACAATAAAAACAAGAAAATACAAGTGAAACTAGACAAGAAAGAAGACACTCAAGAACTAGAACAAATGATCACAAATTTGAAGGTTCAAATAGAAGAAGATAAAAGAATTGAAGAAACACTCAAAGAACAACTAGAAGAAAAAGATAGGATCATTGGAAATTTGGAAGCAAATATTTTCACATTAAGAAAGGATATTCAAAAGAAAAAGATGCAAAACAACTTAAAATTTTTGGATAACACTATCAGTAGTCAAAAACCTCATCATGACAAGTCTGGAATTGGATATAATCAGACAAAAAAGGGATCAAGCTCCAAAACAACTGAGCAAGAAACATATCCAAAAAGCTATGCAGAAACAATCAAAGGGGATAGGAAGATATACAAGGAAGATTATAGGGACACTCCTCCACCGAGAAGATTCAGATTTCATAATCACTAACTGACAAATAGGCCTCAGGAAGAAGAATAATTCATAAGAGTACCTTCTTTCAGAAGATCTTCAATTCCCAGGTATCAAACTATCTTTTTTGGTTTATATTATGCATGTAATAATTTTGGTCATAAAGCTGTGAATTGTAGAGCTAACAACATGAACATAAACAACTTTGAAAGTCATACACAAAAGGGTTATCCAAGAAGGCCTAGTGAAACACAGAGAAGAAGTTACAACAGGTTTGAATCCTTGAGCACTGAAGTGGAATGTTACAAATGTAACAAATTTGGACACATGGCCAAAGATTGCAGAATGGCAGTCCCTGCTAGAGAACCACAATAGAATAACAACATTCATAGACAAGAACCTCAGAAAAGGACATGGATAAGAAAGTAGAATCAGTATAGCAATGAAGAATGCACACTCTCTCTACAAGCTAAGCAAAATAAACATGGTTGGTATGTTGACAGTGGTTGTTCAAAACACATGAAAAGTGATAGAGATAGGTTTCTTACTTTAAGAAAGAAAAGAGATGACTCAGTCTCCTTCGAAAATTATGATCCAGCTAAAATCATTGGAAAAGGCAGTGTCAGAATTGGGAACAAGAATACAAAGGAAGAAAATGTTCTACTAGTAGAAGATATGAAACATAATCTTCTAAGTGTGAGTCAAATGTGTGACCAAGGTCATAAAGTTACTTTCGATTCACAAAAGTGCGAGATAAGAAAAGAAGGTTCAGGAAAATTGATATCTATAGCTACGAGAACTTCAAGCAACATATATGTTGTAAGTGAAATTGGAAATGAAAAGTGTTGTCTAGGAAAGGAAGATGAAATTTGGCTATGGCATAGAAGAATGGGTCACATAGATTTTGATAACCTTGTCAAAGTAAGCAAAAGAGAAGCAGTCAGAGAAATTCCCCAGATCATGAAACCAACCAACACTTTATGCAAACATTGTCAACAAGGAAAGCAAATAAAGACCAAATTCAAATCAAAGGAATATTCAATGACAAGACCACTGGAAATTGTGCATATAGATCTAGTTGGAACAACTACAAAAAAGGGTTTAAAAGGTGAGAAATGTTTTATGTTATTAGTTGATGATTATACAAGAATGACTGCAGTTTTCTTTCTCAAGAACAAGTTAGAAGCTTTTGAAAAATTCAAGATCTACAAGGAAATGGTTGAAAATGAAATGGATTCAAAAATCAAATGCTTGAGATATGATAATGGATGAGAGTTAACTTCAAGGAAATGTATGGACTACTGCAACAGTCATGGGATAAAAAGGCAATTCTTCATTGCTAGGACACCTCAACAGAATGGAGTTGTTGAAAGAAAGAACAAGACAGTACAGGAAATGGCTCAAACAATGCTAATGGATTCCAAATTGACAGATATTTTTTGGACATAGGTAGTGCATACATCAGTTCACATTCAAAATAGAGTAATGCTCAGAAACAACACTGACAAAACTCCCTATGAGCTATGGAAAGGAAGACCAACAAATGTGAAGCACTTCAGAGTTTTTGGGAGAAAATGCTACATCAAAAGAGAAGATGGAAGAATGGGAAAGTTTGACTCTCGTGTGGACAAAGGAGTACTTGTTGGTAACCCAAGTACAAGGAAAACATACAAGTTTTACACCCTGAGATTGAACAAAGTTGTGGAAAACCTCAATGTAACAATTGATGAAATAGGTAGACAAGAATTAAAGGAAGAAGAAAATGAATTAGTGGAACAACTTTATGAAGAAGAAGTAGAAGATGAAAAGGAAGTAGAAGGGGAAGATGAAGAAGATCCAACAGAAGCAAAAGAGAAAGTTCAACAAGTGCCTCCAAAGACACCTAGAAGACGAGCATATAAGAATCATCCTTCAGATCAAATTATCGGAAACAAAGATGTAAGAGTTGAGACTAGAAGAAGAATCCATTCACCATAACAAACACACCTATCACTCTCATCTACGATTGAGCCAACCTATTTTGAAGAGGCCAGGAAGGATGAATTTTGGAATAAGGCCATGGATGAAGAATTGGATCAAATAGAGAAAAATGACACTTGGGAATTGGTTCCAAGACCAAAGGATAAGAATGTGATCGACACAAAGTGGGTATACAAGAATAAATTGAATGAAGATGGACAGGTTAAAAGGAACAAAGCTAGATTGGTATGTAAAGGATATGCACAGGTTGAAGGAATCGACCTTAAAGAGACATTTTCCCCAGTTTCCAGAATGGAAGCAATCCGATTGCTTTTAACTTATGCATGCTCCAAAAATATTAAAGTGTATCAGATGGATGTAAAATCGGCTTTTCTGAATGGGGAACTTGAAGAAGAAGTCTACATTGAACAACCTATTGGCACAAGGGTAGACCCAAGGTTCAACTCCAAGAGCACACCAACAAGCCCTAGCTACTAACCCTTTCGACAACACCTACAAAGCAGATGCAACCTCACCCGAAGAAGCTATGAGGGGGTTGCAGGACATAGATGTCTACAACCAAGGGAATATCATGTGTTTCTTATTACAACAAAAATATAACATGCATCTACCATTCAACTATCTAGATCTATCCTTCATAACTATAGATTTGATCTAATACAATAATGCAGATAACAATATCACAACAATAGAGCTCAAAGCATCAATCACACACACAACAAAAGATGTACATGGTTCACCCTCTCTCTAGGGATACGTCCACAGAACTATGCTTATGATATATTAAGATAAATATTACAGTTATGATCTGCGCTCTTGGCCAAAAAATCCTTTCTCTTCTCTCTCTCCTTCTCCCCTTCCTATGCACCCAGCTGCAGGACTTGATCTTCGTACCCATCTGAATATCTTACAATACCAGAAGGCTCTCTCTCTCAACACTTCTCTCACTCATAATACAATATTCTCCAAATGAACAATAATCAATAATAAGGCTCAGCCACAATACCAACCTGACCTAGGTCCTCTCAACCTCTATTTATACAATACAATCCATCACCGACAGCCTCAGGTCAAAACCTAGGTGTCAAAACCCTAATTACCAAAACACTAGGTATCTACAACCCTAGGTCAACTTGACCCATTCTTTCCAGGCTTCGCCAGCCTGTCTTTCCTTCTTCATCTCACGATTCTCCAAGGAATCTAATGCTGGATTTTTACACTTCCTGAGTCATCCTCAGTCCATCTTCCTTGCTAATCTATCATCCTTGATCTCCTCATCCAACGGCTTGCTTTTCTACACTTCGCTCCCTCTTTTCTATTCTTTTGCTCACTTCGACCCAGTGATAGTCACTGTGTCTCCTGCGAAGCTTGATTTTTACCTTTTATTCCTCTTTCTTTGCTTCCTTCCATAACCAAAGGCCAACAGCCCCCCAACACTCACCTGTGACTAATCCTGAGGCACTTGAGATATGATCCTCTTGTTTTACTTCGACTTTCGACTTCGCAGTACAACCCTTGCTTGTTGCTTTATGCCTCCTTTCCATCCTTGTGCAGACTGTCTTTTCTGTGTTTGGTAACCAGTTTCAACTGCACCTGGTACCTGTACCCTTTTATTCTTGATTCTAGTGAGAGTTGCGAGGCAGATGGTTTTCATATTACAACTTCATTCGACTCCCATTCACCAAGCCTTCCTTTCAGTCTCCTTTCAATGTCTTCAACTGTGCAACTCCTCCTTCTTTAACATAGGTAATCTCATATGGTCTGAGCCAATGCATTCTGAATTTCCCAGGGTGTTTTATAAACTTATTTTCATATACCAGTACTAAATCACCTTGCCTAAATATATTCTTCTTGATGTGTCTGTCATGATAGGCCTTTTCTCGTTCCTTCTGAATTTGCTGATGGAAGCCTATAATGAATCTGTTTTCTTCTAGTTCAACCAACTGTGCTAGCCTCTCATGAATAGCGCCGGTATCATCCATGTCTGTAAATGAAACAATTTGTAAGCTTGGTACTAAGTACTCCATTGGGACAATAACTTCAAGACCATAAACCAGCTTGAAAGGGGTCTGCATTGTTAATTTATTGCAAGTGGTTCTATAAGCCCGGAGTACTGCTAGTACTCTTAAATCCCAGTCATCTCTGTTCACACTGCAAATCTTTGTCAATGTTGTCTCCAAGATCTTGTTGAATTCTTCAACCATTATGTTTGCTTGTGGATGGTAAGGTGTACTTTTCTGATGGTGGACTGTAAATTCTTCAATCAGGGCTTCAACTGTCTTATTGATAAAGTGTGTACCTTGTACACTAATAAGGACCTTAGGGCATCCGAACCTGGTTATTATGTCATCAAATATAAAATGTGTAGCTGTAGCTGCACTACAGTCCTTGACTTCTCTTTCTTCGGCCCATCTAGTTGGGTATTCTGTCACAATGATAATATACCTTGCTCCTGTGCGCTTTCCTGGTGGGTTTATAGGTCCCACAAAGTCAATGGCCCATTTTTCAAATTCTTGTAGGGTCATATGTGGTGCTAATGGAATCTCATCTCTTCGGGATGGTTTTCCAACTCGCTGGCATACATTGCATGCTTTGGTATATTCTTTAGCATCTATGTGTAATGTAGGCCACCAAAGGCTAGCTCGCAGAACCTTCTGTGCAATTGTTTTTCCTGCGTAATGTCCTCCTGCAATGCCTTCATGAGATTCTTCGAGGATCATAGGGCATTCTACCTCCATCACACATCTTCTTAGGATCTCATCAGGTCCCATTTTATATAGCTGACCAGCTATCAGTGAAAAATATGCAGTGTTCACCACTAGATGTTTCTTCTGAGGAATCATGTACTCACCTGGAGCCATTCCTATTGACAAGAACTAGACTATGTCTGCGAAGTGGTCATCACTCTTTCTAATGGAGAGAAACTGTGCATCCAATAGTGTATCCTCTAGACTGGTAGGTTCTTCACCATGCTCCAACCTCGACAGGTGGTCTGGGCCCTTATTCATTCTTCTTGGCTTAACTATGATCTCAAAATCATATTCTTGAAATAGGAGAATCCATCTGCATATTCTCCCCCCCAACACTGGCTTGTTGACTAGGTAATTCAACGTGGAGTGATCATTAAACATTTTAAAGTGTCCTCCCAACAAGTAGTGTCAGAATTTATGCAATGCATACACCATGGCTAATCCCTATCTCTCTGTAGTAGTGTAATTGATTTCAGTTGTGGATAGTTTTCTGTTGGAAAATGCTAATGGATGATCAATGTCCCCTTCTCCAGGTTGTGCTAGTACTGCTCCTAATGCAATAGAAGATGCATCAACACGCACATGAAATTCCTTGCTCCAGTCTAGAAAGACTAGAATGGGCACAGTCACCATCTTTTGTTTCAGTGTGTCGAAGCTTTGCTGGCATTCTTCTATCCAACCAAACTGATAGTCTTTATTTAATAACTTCTCCATTGGCACAATAATCTAAGCATATCCTTTGATAAATTTCCTGTAATAGTTAGTATGTCCTAGCACAGTGCGCAGTTGTTTGACTGATGTAGGTGGTGGTAAATCAACTATAATTTCAATTTTGGATGGATCCACCAACAATCCTTGCTTGCATACAATATGACCTAATAATACTCCAAATGGTGAGAAGAAGATGCACTTCTTCGAATTCAAAGAAATTTGACACTGCCTGCATTTATCCAGCATTAGCCTTAGACATTCAATATGATTTTTCAACAAACTAAAAACAGTCCAGTCATCAAAGTATGCTTCTAAAAACTTATGCAAAAATTATTGAACACTTCAACCACCACCCTGGAAAAGATGGCTGGGGCATTCTTCAGTCCAAATGGCATTACTATATATTGGTAGGATCCCCACTCTGTGGAAAACGTAGTCTTATGATGGTCCTCCTTGGTGATGTGGATATGATGGTATCCTTAAAACCCATATGTAAAAGAATATACTTCTTGGCCTCCCACGTTATCCATCACTTCCTCTATGAAAGGTGTAGGGAAAGGATCATGTAGACAAGAATCATTCATCTTCCTGAGATCTATGCAAATCCTGATCTCACCTGTCTTCTTATCTTGCACTACCATGGGGCTAATCCACTCTGACTCTTCGACAGGTTCAATAATCCCTGCTTCCAGCATTCTGTTGAGCTCAATCTTTAATTTTTCCTTATATTTTGGGTTCAATATGTAGGGTCTTTTCTTGACTAGCTTCGCACCTGGTTTCAAAGGTATTCTCATTTCTCCCATAGGTCCTTTGATTCCCTTCATATCAGTAAACTTGGTCGGGAAAAAGTCCTGATACTCGTGCAATAATTCTGTGATTTTTTTAGTGGTAGCAGCGTCCCAGTAATCTCCGAAATTGGCAATATTTGGTGTCTCCTCTGTCCCGATATTGACTTTATTTATATTTATCGGCTTTCCAATGAATGGAAATTCAACTCCGGGTCCTTCCACATCTCTCTGACCTTCTAATTCTATGATATTCACCTTCCTTGGATCATCGTCTTCGTCGGCATTAATGTTGTAGCAGGGCTGCGGTTTCTAGAGGGGCACAGTCCATTCATCCTCTTCTTGCTCCAAAGGGAGGCTAGATGCCTCCTCAAATACTTTTTGTCTCACCATATGTACTACTTGATCTATAGAAGGAAATTTACTGTCAAACAAAAAAGTAGTTATAAAATTCTGGATCATACCTTCCCATTCTGAAGTGATAAGGCGCAACTCTGCTTGAATGTACCAGTTAATCGGGGTGGTATCTAGCGTATTGATGAATCTGTGTACCCATTGTTCTCTAGGAATGTCACTCCAGGCCTCTTCGCAGCTTTGTATATGGTCCTTTGGGCAACTTCGACCTGTGCACCTTGCTTCACAGCTTCCTACTTGTGCTGAAAACCACGTTGTCATCAAAGTTCGGCATTGTGTCTAGTCTGTAATAATGCTTTTATGTGTCCCCCACCATCTTCCTGGTGTGTCTTTAATGGCCTCATCCATTTCCAACAACCTATGTTGTGTTGGTACACTTGTCTCAAATTCTGATAAAAAGTTCTCTAAGGGGATCAACCCATCAAATTTGGGTAGAGTACTCACTATTGTGCCAATCCAACGAACTTCTCTGGTTAGCCTAGCACATATTCTTGTAGATACTTTGTACATCTGGTTCTTCTAGTTCTCCAACACTTCTTCTGATTCGGATGAACATGTGATGTCACTTCGCTAGCTTAGATTCTCGTCAGATGTAGGGTTGATATAATCCTATTGTTTGGTCGTTAATTTGTAGATGTTTTCCAATTCAAATGTGTGGTCCTCTTCTCTAATAGGTTATGTGTATCATGGACCCTCATCTAGATCTAAAGGTGCAACAACCCTAAGGCCAACTTTCTCAAATTCCATGTGTCTTTTCTTTAGATCAACAATAGTGGAATTGTCGAAGGCCCAATCAATTCCTAACAATGTAGGGTAAGGGAAACTATCATCAACAATTTCAATTACCTCAAAATCTTCAAAGGTTCTTACTCCATCAATTTCCACTGGGACATGCTCTAATCGTCCAAACGGACTGACAGCTTGTTGATTAGCCATGCAAAGCCTGATAGGGGAATATATCAGCTTGGGTTTTCCCATCAGTGCCCAAGTCTTCTTTGTCATGACATTGACCTATGACCCTAAGTCAAGGACCACATAGTCTATCTCATACTCTCCTATCTAATCATTCAAGTGTAATTCTTTATTTGTTCTTCTCCTTTTTCCAATTTGGTGCACTTCTCTATTCACTAAGGGGTCTATTTTTCCTAGTTCATACTGCTTGATTAAATCTTGTAATTCTTGTACAACTCCTTTATATTGAATCGACTTAACACAAGTGTACAAGAATTCCATGAGTTTTCTTACCTCTTTCCCTTCTGTTGGCGATGCAGACAGATCAAACGCCCGAGGCATGCCATATTCTTTGATTTTTGGTTTTCTCTTTGATGAATATCCTTGGTCTCCTTTGAACTCTTTTCTTGCCTCCTGGAATATCTATCTTTATTTCTTAGCATCGAACATTGGGGTCTTTTCTGTAGCTTTCCTGACTCGGTGGTCATTTTCAATCTTTCCTTGGGCTCCTCTGTCTTCTCCTGTAGCAGCACCTCCTCGAGTGATAACAACGACTCTAGGGTCTACTCCATGAGGTTTAGCATATATCAGTTGTACTTGTGGGTTCTGTTGAGGTCCTTGCCTTTCCTGAAGTTTATCCAGCAGCACAAGGCATTCCTCTATGACATGCTCGAAGGAGTTACAGTAACTACAGGTTGTGCAGGGATTCTGACAATCCCTTGCTAAATGTCATGGCTGCACGCATTTGTAACAGATAATTTGTCCTCAGCCTCGGCCCATACCTCCTCCTCGTCCTTGTCCTTTGTAGCCACCATGAGGAGTGAAATTTCCTCTCCCCAGAGAGTTGTACTGTGAATTATTTCCTTCTTGTTGTACTTTGACTTGAATCTTGTATATGTCTCTCAACATTTCATGCATGAGATCATAAGCTCTACAATCCCAATCATCATGCCCCACAGATTTACAGAATGTACAATACAAGTTTGTGGGTGTCTGGACATACTTCTGCATGTAGTAGCACTCACCTGGGTGATGCCTATTTCTGCATGCATCGCACCAGGGTAGGTTAACTTGATTTAAGGGGCTCAGTGCCCCTGATGCCAAGTACTCATGAAATAAGGGACAATGTTCCTTATCATGGCCTTCAGATTTTCATATTACACACCAGATATCTTCCCTTTTGTCTTTTCCCTTATCTTTATTCATATCCTCAACCTGTAAAGACAAACTAGTTAGTTGTCTCATGATCTGGCTATTGCCTGAGCTATATTCTCCCATCGGTGTTGATTCAAGATTCATGGCGATCTCCAAATCTTCTTCTTGATATGAAATATTCTATGGCATCAGAGGGATTCTTATGTGTGGTAACAGTGCAGTGATGAACCATTCTTTGTTCTGTTCGTCGGGGATCTGGAAAGTTAATCAGCCTGTTAGGGTCTTGAATCTTTGGTCGAACTCCCAAACAGGTTCCGCTACCTTTTGTTTAATATTTTTTAGTTCTGTAATACATTGTGACTCTGACTTAGGTTTTGTAAACTCTGCAATCAACACATTCTTGATCTCATTCAGGGGCTTAGGCTGTGCCAGTCCTTGGACAAGTTTCATGTACCAGCTCAGTGCGCGGTCCCTTAGCGTAGTGTTGAACTGGGTTCTCTTGATGGCTTCATCGGTGATACTTTTAATATTCCATATGGCCTCACATAGAAACCAATGTTGATCTGTATCTTTAGATCCATCTCCTCTAAAGATAGGGAGTCTCATTTCATCTGCCATAAAGCTGACTAGGTTTCTTGTCTGAGTAGATGTTGAGCTACTAGTAACACTACTATGAAGACTCTGGTGGTTCTGACTATTTTGACTGCTAAGTATTGTTGGGACAACAGGAGGATTAATTTTACTTACTTCAGTAGTTTGCGCAGTTCCTGAGGTTTCTGGCTCGCTTTGGTGCAGTTCTTCAGCTTCCCCTTCTTCTGTTCTGGTGGGCTCTGGATTCTCTTCATCAGTTAGATCTACCTCTTCTCCACTATAGAAACCTTCTTCTCCATAGTTTTTCTTAAATAAGTTCTCAAGGTGAACTCCTCAGAATACTTTCCCACTGCATGTATGTCCTGCTTCTGTGTCATTGGCGCTGTCCAAGATCTTGAACATTATCCTTTTCAGGTCTGATCAATCTCCTGTATCTTCAATATGTGGTTTTCATGCAAGAGCATCTTAATTCTTAGCTTCAGAAAGTGCAAAAATTTTCCTCTAGGTCCTTTGAAAAAGTATCTCTCGGCTTGGATATATGATTTTGTTCTGTCAACAACAAACTTGGTGATATGCCCTCCGATGGTACTATAAAACCAATGATATATTCCTCTAAATACATTGTTGTCAACTCTCTTGACCTTCTGGATCAATGCTGGCATCCAAACCACAGGAGGTTTAGATCTGATTTCAAACTGTGTGTCAGCTAACCTAGCCAACCACTCGTGTAGCTCCTGATGGATTCCTCCAAAGAATATCTTGTGAATGTCGGTGAAGATGTATCTTTGTAGCCAATCTTTAGTTCTTATTTTAGGGTTCTTGTTCTGGACTTCAGCGAAGTCCTTCTCTTGATCCTCTACCCACTTCTGAATCTCTGTCTTCGATGGGAACCACCTTTCTATTCCCTTAAAAAGATTCCTATCCCGGCAACGGAACCATTTGTTGGCACAGGGGAAGACCCAGGGTTCGTCTCCAAGAGTGCACCAACAATCCCTAGCTACTGGCCCTTTCGGCAGCACCTGCGAAGAATATGTAGTCTCACCCGAAGCATCTATGAGGGGGTTGCAGGACAGAGATGTCTACAACCAGGGGAATATCAGGTGGTTCTTATTACAACAACAACATAACATGCATCTACCATTCAACTAGATTGATCTATCCTTCACAGCTATAGATATGATCTAATACAATAATGCAGATAACAATATAACAACAACAAATCTCAAAGCATCAATCACACACACAACAACAAATGTACGTGGTTCACCCTCTCTCTAGGGATACGTCCATAGAACTGTGCTTATGATATATTAATAAAAAGCTTACAGTTTTGATCTACGCTCTTGACCAGTAGATCCTTTCTCTTCTCTCTCTCCTTCTCCCCTTCCTATGCACCCAGCTGCGGGACTTGATCTTCACACCCAGCTGAAGATCTTACAATACCAGAAGGCTCTCTCTCTTAGCACTTCTCTCACTCATAATACAATATTCTCCCAATGAACAATAATCAATAACAAGGCTCAAAAACATTACTGACTCAACCTAGGTCCTCTCGACCTCTATTTATACATTACAATCCCTCACTGATAGCCTCAGGTCAAAACCTAGGTGTCAAAACCCTAATTACCAAAACCCTAGGTATCTACAACCCTAGGTCAACTTGACCCATTCTTTCCAGGCTTCGCCAGCCTGTCTTTCCTTCTTCATCACAAGGTTCTCCAAGGCATCTAATGCTGGCTTTTTCCACTTCCTAAGTCATCCTTGATCCATCTTCCTTTCTGATCTGTCATCCTCGATCTCCTCATCCAATGACTTGCTTTTCCGCACTTCTCTCCCTCTTTTTTGTTCTTTTGATCACTTCGACCTAGTGACAGTCACTGTGTCTCCCACGAAGCTCGCTTTTTACCTTTTCTTCCTCATTCTTCATTTCCTTCCATAACCAAGGGCCAACACAACCAAAAGGATTTTAGTTTTCAGAGAACACAGATTATGTGTGTAAACTAAAGAAGGCCTTGTATGGTCTAAAACAGGCTCCAACAGCATGGTACTCTAGACTGGATAAATATCTACAGCGGGCAAGGTTTAGAAAAGGAAGTGAAGACAACAACCTCTACATCAATGTAAGTCAAGATAGTATTTTATTAATTGAAGTTTATGTTGATGATATTATTTTTGGTAGTGATGATGACATGTTAAGCCAGAAATTTGCAAAGGATATGCAGAATGAATTTGAAATTTCATTACTTGGAGAACTATTCTTCTTTTTGGGACTTTAGATACGTCAAAGCAACCAAGTAATTTTTATTTCTCAAACCAATTATATCATAGAAATGCTAAAGAGGTTTGGAATGGAAGATTGCAAACCAGTTATCACTCTCATGCAAACCAGTTGCAAGTTGAGCAAAGATGATGATTCAAAGTCTAAAACTTAGAGGCAATACAGGTCAATGATTGGTATCCTACTCTATGTGACAGCATCCAGACCAAATGTAATGCAGGCAGTTGGACAAGTAGAACGATTTCAAGCAGCACCAAAGGAATCACATGTATTAGAAGTGAAGAGGATTTTCAGATATCTCAAAGGAACATAAAAGTTTAGATTATGGTATCCAAAAGTAAATGATCTATCACTTATTTCCTACACAGATGTAGATTGGGAAGGTTGTCTTGTTGACCAACAAAGCACCAATGGAGAAGCGTTCTACTTGGGTGAGTGTTTAGTATCATGGATAAGCAAGAAAAAATCATCATTATCTTTATCTACAGCCGAGGCAGAGTATATTGCAGCAACAACATGCTGTACACGGGTTCTTTCAATGAAACAAACTCTGACAGATATACAGGCTAAGTATGATGAGCCCATTCCAATATATTGTAATAATACAAGAACCATCAGTATCTCAAAGAACTTGGTGATGCACTCCAAGACTAACACATTCCAATCAAGTATCAGTTTATACGGGAACAGGTCGCATAAAAGAACATCAGAGTTGAGTATGTGGGCACAAAAGAACAAGTGGCAGACATATTTACAAAACCACTTCCACGGGAAGCCTTTGAGTATCTTCACCAGATACTCGGATTTATTTCTACTTCAAAATGAATGTTTTTGAATGTTTATCTTATATGTCTTAGATGTACACGAGGAAGCACCATAAAGAGGACAGTTTAGTCAAGGGGAAAAGCCCCAAGTTGAAAGATACCTTTGTCATTGATGACAAAGGGGGAGAGATTTATCTTATGCAGAGGACAGAGGCATGGTTCAAGGGGGAGAAATCGTCACAGAGATGCAGAGGATAGAGGCATGGTTCCAAGGGGAGCATGAGTGATATGATTTCAATATTGCGTTAGAGTGTTTCCATCAATGCCAAAGGGGGAGATTGTTGATTAAGGTTGGTTTTCATTGATGTCAACCCTTGAAGAAATCCCAGTAGCACAAAGGTTTGGGTAATGTAGGAATTTTTTTTTTATGTAAATATGACTCATTATTGTCTTGTCATGGTTTATAAGAAGTAAAAATGGATGAAATCCAAAGTGGTCCCCTTATGGTGAAATCCCTCATGGGAAGATGCTTTGCGGATTAAGTTATCCTAGAAGTATGGTTAGAGAAACCATGCTTAATTTTGGAATAATGAGATGAAGGTTAGTAAATTTGTTAATGAAACTATCCTAGATGGATAGTGCTTGTCATGTCATTTCTAGCGGTATCATGTGGAACGTCACATAACTCCTCACGGTTAGAGATTTATGGCCATACAAAGTTGAAGAACCCTCATGAGTCATATAGAAGCCCCCAAAAGTCAAGTGTTTTCAAAATAAATTATTTAAATAATAAAGTAAATGGAGAAATCCCTAAAATAAGGAAAGTGTGATGCTACATAAAAGTATAAATAAGAGGCAAGGCTCTCTCATTTAAACATACTTGAATATCATTGAATATATATTTTTGTGAAAGGTTGTTTAGGTAGGTATTATTGATAGAGAAAATTTGCAGCAGAAAAAGTGCGGCAAGAAAAGTGCTGCAGAAAATTTGTGGCAGGAAAACTACGGCAAGAAAAGTGCGGCAAGAAAAGTGTGGCAGGAAAAGTGCGACAGGAAAAGTGAGGCAGGAAAACTGTGGCAAGAAAAGTGCGGAAGCAAAAGTGCTGCAGGAAAACCATGACAGAAAAAGTGTGGCATAAAACGTGCAGCAGAAAAATTGCAGCAAAAAAAGTGCGGCAGAAAAATCGCGGCAACAACATGGTTGGGGTATATTTATGAGAGATATGGCACATCTTGTTTGAGGTATGTTTTGTGAGCTAGGGTTTATCTCTTGAGATGGTATTGGATGTTTCATATTGTTGCATATATCATATTTGTTGAGGGATACAGTTGGTATTTTGTTGTTGGTATTTGGCATATGGGTATTGGTCTTTTGGTTGTGATGTGTTGTTGAAGTTGTTGGTTTAGCTTGAAGCTACATAACAATGAGTTTGTGGCACATGGTTTTATGTAAGGTTTTATGGTATTTTGTTTATGGATAGAGTTATGAATTGTTAGATAACTTTTGATGGTATATTGGTGTATTTGTTTGGTATATGGTTGAGGTACATGTTGGGTACATGGTTGAGAAAAGTAGTTGATGAGTTGGCACATGTTACCCATGATTTTGGTCGTCATGATGATGTATTGATGATGGTGTACTTAGGCTCTTCATAAGAACTTTCTCCTGAGAAAAGTTACTTTCATCTCTTCCCAAAAAACTCATTTTTGAAGAAGGTTCGCAGGCTGCTAGTGCATTTGGGTGCGAGAATGACCCATTCTCGTAGGCTTCTTTAAGCCAGGGTGCGAAATTCTCGCACTGTGTTGAATAGTTAGGGTACGAACTCTTCCTAAAGCATGGAAAAATATGAATTCTCGATGTTTCTATAAGGGAATATTCTAGAAGGATGGGTTGGCATTCGAATGGTTATCCTAGTACTAGATTCTCTGATATTTTGCGATCATTCTTATCCAAGTAACTAATTCATTCTCTCCTATATATTGAGAGAATTCTCATGGAAAAGGTTAAGCAAGATTCATTGGAGAATTGGTGAAAGAATTGTGTGAAGGACTTAGTTGAACAACAACTTGGAGACTCTAGCAAGTCTATCAAGAGGATTTGATCTTCTTCATACAAGGATTGAGCAAGTGTGTGTATCGGAGCCAAGAGCCATCGAAAGGAAGTTTGTGACATCAAGGCTCAGGTTGTAATCTTTACTTTCCATTAATATGATACAGTGACATGTCCCTTTCCCATAAAGCTATTTCCACTTTATTGTGTAATTCCTTGATCATAGACATAGGTTGACTATTGAATATATTGTGCTATATTCACTTTGGTTGGTTTGTTTTGTCTTGGTCTTGAATTCACGAGAGCAATGGAGCGAAGTGGGAGAAACAAAGACCCTAGGAAGCGATAATAAGGTATGTTACTTGTTCATTCCTCCTAGTCAATTCAATGGTCAAAACTTAGGGAAAGAGTCATGTCCTATCCTGTTTTGTTCTAGATCCAGGTGGATCTAGGGAGATCTATTAGTGTTCGCACCTACCGATTAGTCCGATAACAAAATTGGCAACTCCACTGGGGACCGATCCATTTTCTTTGTGGCTTTTGGTGTTTTTCTGTGGCCATTTGCTCTGGTTTTACTTTTCTCCTTTCCTATCAATCTCTGAGTCTTCAGGATATCCTGATAGACCCTCTGGGTCCAGAGGCCTTTTCTAATTTTGCTTCATTTTCCAGAAATTTGACTAGTTTCAGAGGTTCTCGCACTGCACTTCACTACAGCCTGTGAGAATATATAGAGTTCACACTTTGCCTTTAGGTTCAGTGCGAGGTTCTCGCACCCTGCTCAAGGGTCACTTGTGAGAATGCCTAATTCTCACACTGTGTAGTATTGCCAGCCTGCGAACTCATTTTTTCAAAGATTTGGATTTGAGTTTTGGCATATTCAACTACTCAGATCAGTCTAGGTGCCTCATAAGAGTTTCTTGGACCATTTATTGATGTCTTTCTTGTCTTCGTTTGCGTGCATGAACAATCTTAGGATTTCAAGGCTCTTCTTGTCACTTTTTTCTTGAATTTTATTTCTTGACTTTTCTTGGCAATACCATACTCTCTGGTTTCAGAATCTGAGTGTGTTTGATTGGTTAAGGACCGGTGATCAGTTGAAAGTTGAGTTTATTGGTCTTTATCATTTGCTTATTGTTTGAAAGATCATTTTCTTATGCGATTGAAAAGACTATATTGGTTTGTTTTTTATTTTTGTTTGCATTGAAAGAGTGGATTGGGTTTTTTATCATTTCTTGTTCATTTGGCTTTTGATTTTCTTTACTCTCATTGAAAAGTGAGGGTCCTTTTTGAAAAGTGAACAAAAGTTTTTCTTTCAAAAAATATTTTTCGTCTTCGAAAACATTGAAAATCAAATTGTTGAAATTATTGAAAAAGACACAATAGAGAATTGTCATTTGATGCATGATTTGTTGCATTTTCATTTTAAAGAAAATTGTCTTGTAGTTCAAGGTTGATCTGGAAAACTTTCTCTCTCCCATACATAAGATTCATTGAATGAAAAGTGATACATTTCATTCTCATCCTTGCATTGTTGGGTCAGAGTCATACAACATAAGTTTCACCTCTGTTTCCTTTGAGTAAACAACAACTCTTAATAACACTGCATAATCATAAAATTTATCTAGTAACTCTTTTCTAGGGCTCTATTACACCAACATTTAGCTAGGCTAGCACTTTGGAGTAGGAAGAGAGATACACTCTCCAAAAACTCAAAACACATAATAGCATCTTGTGTTAGGGAGTGTTAAATTCCATTTGCAACATCTTGTCCTGGAAGCCCTTCTCACACAAGGGTCAAGCACGAGGTCGTGTTGATCTTGACAGAGTTACTCATCATGCTTTGTTGATATCAGTGTAGAGATTGCACGTATTACGGGGATCACTCGGAGGTATACCCACAATGATGAGTGGAAGCCTTTTGAGTTGATTTCGGGCTATATACCCTACCCTTGCGTGTGGATCATACTGTCAACTGTCCCCCCCGGGATTTATTGTTGTTGGTGGTGACCTTAGTGGCCTATCTTTCTAGGTTCTTACCCAAGGTGATTGTGGAGGGGAAAGTCTTCACAGTACCTAGAATTGACGTTGACCAAACTCACTCGGGCTCCTTGGAGGGTATACCCACGATTATGTGTGGGAGCTTGCACCAGGGTGTAAGTCCGTTAAGCAGGTCGTCAGTGTAATTTTTCCAACCTAGCCCAGCCCCTTCTCATCTCGTTGTTGCGACGTTGGATTTCATCACCAACTAGTGGCTTCAAAATTAGAAGGTCTTATTTGTTTTGTGTTGCTTCCTAGATTTTGTTTACTATCATGTGTTCTTTGTTTCTCAAAGTTGACCATAGGGTTTTCTTCGCAAAGTTTGTCACTCATTTACAATAGCTCCTCCACGTCATTCACGTAGAATGTAGGGTTTATCTCCAGAGCATCTGGAAGGTTCGCAACCCTTGCCTACAAGAACACCTGGAGGCTCTCCTCGGCAGAGTGAAGTCCTAGTCGTCACCACCCCACAAGTGGAACGAACTGACTCTCTAGAACATTTTCGCATTACAAACACTCGAGAGGACTTTCGACTTCACCCCGATTCCGAGAGACATTTTATGCGAGCAAACTCTTTCGGTGACTTAATTATTGTGTATTCTGGATCTTCGACTGGACCTGGGGACCAAGATCCGTTTTGGTATACGGGCATTTTTCGACGGGACCTTTTTGGTCCAGGTTCACCTGTCATTTCTGAAATCAACCTGCCTGTGATTTCCGAAATCTCTAGTACAGAGACAAAAACTTCCAATTGGCACACCACCTTCGATGGGAGGACCGACCCCACCTTATGGGCAAAACATACCTCCATCTTTGGCCTAGTATTGGAATCAGTTGATCCAAAATCCTCCTCAATCGACTGGGGGGCAGCAGTTTCTAGCTGCGTCTGTAACACCCCCTAGCATGGGCCAACCATATCCAGGTTCGCTCAATCCCATTTGGGGGGCGAATGCTCAAACTCAAGCCCCTATTCTAGGGTATAATCCGATGAGCTACTATCCTGTCCAACCACCACCGAATATGCCTAGATCTTCACATTATATGCAGACTGCTTATGGTCCTACTGGTTTGTCGACAGGGCTTCCTCCCCAAAGCCACCAGTACCCACAGGTGAATCGATAGTTACCTTTTCTCACCACTTTGGATCTTCCGAATTTTTCAAGGATTTTAAACGATCTTATTCGTCACTCTCCCCAATGGCCTGTTATACCAGCCAAGCTTCCATTGGACATTCCTAAATTCGACGACAAAGTTGGAGAGGACCCAAACAATCACGTTATGACTTTTCACCTATGGTGTTCATCCAACTCGTTAATGGATGACTCTATTCATTTACGTCTTTTTCAATGAACCCTTATTAGTTCTGCTGCGAAGTGGTATATCGAATTGCCATGAGGTTTCTTCACTGACTTCAACACCCTAGCTATGGCTTTCCTTACGCATTACCAGTTACCGATCCGTTATGACACAGGGACCGAGATTTTGACTTCCTTCAAATAGACTAAAGGCACTCATATCTCTGATCACATCCATGTCACATCCATGAGTGGCGAAGGAGACGTTGTCTCATTAAACTTGAGCTCCCCGACCAGTTACTGGCAGAATGGTTTACAAAATAATTTATGAACGAAATCAGTAAAGACATTGCCATGGGTGGTGTAGTCACGGAAGAGAAAGCTATAAGTCGTGCTCAATATCTTGACCTCGTTTATTCACAAACGGGAACCCTTTATGATTTACTACCTGACCTACCTCGTCCTAATACTTCCAGCACTTCAAATACTCCAGCTGCCTTGCATGCAGCTAACGGTGTGATTGGTACTGCCCAAGCCCAATCACATTCCGCTTCAAGCACAAACCCTAAATCTGCTTCTTCTAATGTTCAAAATTCTCCGTCTCCTGCCACTCACACCGGCAATACTTTTGAGGTAAATGTCGTCCAATCTACCCCAGACGGTAAAAACAAATCTAAAAGGGGGAGAGGCAAGAATAAGGAGGGCAAAAATAATCCTCAAGTAGAGAAAACTAAAACTACCCCTGTTGATGATCGGGATAAGCACAAACCATGATACCCTTGCCTTATCTATGGTGATAATCACTACACGAAGGATTGTCCATGACGTGTCAAGGTCACTAAGTTCCTTCAAGGAGCTTCGAAACCACCTGCACCAGCCGTCTTGTCCCAACCCTTCCCGTCTCAACAATAGGCTCAGTTGGTCATCCATGACCAACCCTCATCTTCTACCACATCATATGTTTTGATGTGTAATAGTGATTCTAAGCAGAACATTGTAGCACTCACTACTCGAGCCAAAGATTATTCTCCCTCTAAGGATAAGTTTGATGATTTACCCCCTTCCTTGGTACAATCCTCTCCTACGACTCCACCTACCAATGGTCCTCTTCATCTCGAACGATCGAGCCTCGACACAGTTCTGTGACCTCCCCCAAAGGGTGTCGTTTGGAAATCGGATTTCAATCCTCATGCTTGTGCGGCCTAGAACTACAGCATTGTTGAAGATCTAGCCCAAGCACCTTCTGCGATGTCATCCCTTGAAGTCCTTCAAACTTGTCCCGCACAACGAAAGGCACTGTTGAAAGATAGCGGTGGAATTGACCCGACGGACATGAATTTAATAATCTTTGACTTGGAAGATCACATTCCAAGGTTACCCCCTCAACTTGTGTTCCAGATACAAGTTGTTGTCTCTGACAAGAAAATGTTCCAAACCATTATTGACGAGGGTGCCTCGATGTGTGTCATGTCTCTTGCTTGCTGGAAAGCCATTGGATCTCCTTCTTTGAATGAATCACAAAACACTCTTAAAGCCTTCAATGGCTCTGGTTTTAATCCCTACGATGTTCCTCCTTCATTGCCCATCACGTTAGAAGGTAAAACGGTCCAAGTCGAAGTGGAAGGCTTTGACACACCCCTTGATTATAATCTTTTGCTTGGCCGCAGCTAGATCGATTCCATGCGCATCGTTGTGTCAACCCTTTTCCGTGTAGTACGTTTCCCTCATCAAGGAAAGGTTGTTACCGTCGACCAACTTGCCTTCTTCAATTCTGATACCCATACTGGAAACGTACCATTTATTGCTAAAACCCCACCGGGTTATGAGAACGTTGGTGTTGGCCTTTTAAAGGACTCCTCGTTAATGGGTACTTTCCCCATTCCACCACCCGATGTTCCACGCTCGTTTTTTGCTTCTATCAACATGATCTCCATTTCACCTCACGAACTTCCTACATCTCACGACCCCTGGATAGTCCCTGACCCTGGAGATCATCTTCATTTCGGCAACGAAATGTCGTTAACTCCAATTGAATCTGCTTATCGGGCCATTCAATCGACAACACCTTCTACCCCTTCTCTTGATGAATTGTCTCCTGATCCTTTTTGTGTTATTTTTCCTACTGATGAGATGATCATGTTCATCATGGAGGACACCCCTTGGGACGATGGGCATCATCATTCTATCCTCTTTCTAGAGAAACACACTCTTGAGAACTACCAATGGATCTCGACTCTGTCGAACATTCCCAAGTCTACACACTATGTGTTTGCTGAAGGGAACTTAAGCAATATCTCGCCCACAATTCCCATTGACATATCCATTAAACCTGGAATCGTCGAAAATGTCCATATCAGAGCTTCATGTTCCCCTGACGAAATAGTCACCTATACATCCATGTTCAAATATTTTAGTGACATCTTCGCCTGGAGTTACGAAGAAATGTCAGGTATCGACCCTGAGATTGTGATACATGAGATAAAGACATATCTTGACGCTAAACTCGTCCGGAAATGCCTTCGTCCAGTTCACCCCCGTAAAGCAGCTGCTATAAAGCTCGAAGTCGAGAAACTTATGAAAGCCGGTTTTATTTATCCGATGGCTCTCATAGAATGGGTTTCCAATCTTGTCCCAATTGACAAGAAACAAGGTACAATTCGTGTATGCGTTGATTATAGGGATATCAATAAAGCTTGTCCAAAAGACAACTTTCCTACCCCTTTCGTCGATCAGATTGTTGATGACTGCGCCGGAAGTGAAATTTTCTCTCTCATGGATGGTTTCTCCGGATATAATCAAATTAACATTGTTCCCAAGGATCAACATAAGACTGCTTTTATTTGTCCTTGGGGTACTTTTGCCTATCAGAAACTTCCTTTCGGTCTTAAGAACGTTGGTGCAACTTTTCAACGCGCTATGTCTTATGCTTTTCATGATATCAAGCACATCATTCAACCATATTTGGGTGATTTACCCACTCATTCTATGCGCAAATTCGACCACCCAACCCACCTCCGAGCCATTTTCGTTCGTTGTCGGTTCTACCTTATACGTTTAAATCCTCATAAGTGTGTTTTCTGTGTGGAATCTGGTCGTCTTCTAGGTTTTATCGTTTTGCATCAAGGGATCCAGGTGGATCCTTTAAAGGTTGAGACGATCCTTAATCTCCCTCCTCCTTCTACACTTCGCCAGTTGCAAAGTTTGCAAGGGAAAGAAAAATTTCTTCGTTGTTTTATCCCAAATTACGCCGAGATAACTCGTGGATTTATGCAGCTATTAAAGAAATATTCAAATTTCGTCTGGGATACCATTGCCAACAATTATTTTGAAGCTTTGAATTTGTCCCTAACGTGAGCTCCGCTTCTCTTTCCCCCCGATTATAGTCGCGATTATTTCCTTTACCTTGTTGCCTCAGATTACACCATTGGCATGATTCTCGTCCAGGAGGATGATGCTCACGATGAACATGTTATTTACTACTTGAGTTGAAGTCTCACGTTGACTGAAATCAAGTATCAACATGTCAAGAAACTGGCCTTGGTTGCCGTTCAAGCCGTTCAACACTTCCGGCACTATATCCTCTCACGCAAGACTATGGTGATTTCTCATTGCAGCCCTATGCAACACATTTTGACACGTCAATTGCTAGGGGGAAAATAATCCAAATGGATTGTGATACTCCAGGAGTTTCACTTGGAATTCAACCACGCCAAGTCCAAGAAGTCCTTAGTTTTTGCTGAGTTGATATGCGATTTTCCCCATTCTGCAACGGAAAATGTAGCAGTTGATTCATTACCAGATGAATCTCTTTTCCTTATTAGCACTGATGATCTTTGGTATGGGGATATCATTATATGTCTCCAAACCCAGACTTTCCTGCCAACTTTGTTCAGTACTGACCGACGTCGTATATGCTATCAAGCTCGTCAATACATTATCCTCGGGGATACTCTTTATCTTCTGGGAATTGACTCTATTTTTTGACGTTGTCTAACGTTCGATGAAGCCGAGAAAGATCTGAATGACTGCCATTATGGAGCATGTGGTGGTCATATGTCTGGGTATGCTACTGCCCAGAAGATCTTATGCACAGGGTATTTTTGGCCTTCATTATTTAATGACTGCATCACCGCCATTCAGAAATTCCATGCCTACCAGACCTATAATCAGAAAATCTAGTCACATCCTGCTCCTCTTCACCCTATGGTCTCAGTTGGTCCCTTTGCGAAATGGGGCATCGGTTTCATGACATGTCACCCTCACTCGGCCGGGGGGTATGGTTACATTATTGTAGCCGTTGATTACTTTACGAAATGGGCCGAGGTGATGCCGACATTTGACAATACTGGAAATACCGTAGCATTGTTTATTTTTAATCACGTCATAGCTCATTTTGGTGTTCCCCAAGCTATCGTCACTGATCAAGGTAGCCAGTTTAGGAATTTTATGATGTCCAAACTTACTGAAAAGTTGGGTCTTCACCATGATAACTCAATGCCCTATTATACACAAGCCAACGGCCAGGTCGAAGCAATCAACAAAGTTCTCATAACTATGCTTCAACGAATGATAGGGATTCATAAAACAAGTTGGCACACAATGTTGTTTTCGGCATTGTGGGCGTACCAGACATCTGTCAAGTCTGCTACTGGGTTTACACCTTTTCAGTTAGTCTATGGTGTGGAATCCATTCTCCCTATCGAATGCAAGATACCCTCTTTAAAACTAGCTGTTGAACTCCTACCCAACACTTCCGCTGAGGAAGACCGTCTATTATATCTTATGTGATTAGACGAAACTCGACGTGATGCCACCCTAGTCATAGAATCTCAGAAAAGGCATGTCAAGGCCCAATACGACAAGCATGTCAAGCCTCACATTTTTTCCGAAGGTGATCTTGTTCTTCTCTATGAACAAGATCGAGATATGTTAGGAGCTAGGAAATTCGAACCCATGTGGCGAGGTCCTTATATCATTCGATGAGTTTTGGAAAAAGGATCTTACGAGTTAGTAGATTACGATGGTATCCCTTTAAGTGAACCCAGGAATGGGTTGTACTTGAAGAAGTACTATGCATATAATCATCTGTGCACAAGTACTTGTATTCTATTGTATGATACGTTTTGTGTGTTACTATAGTTTTCTTTTTTCGTTATCTGGTCTCTGCCCTTATGTGACATTGTGTTTGATTTCCATATGTTAGAGTCTTCGCTACCCTATATTGGCTTCGCTGATGGCGCTAGCCATAGTACTCAGAACCTTGCTTCCACTGCGTGGGCAATTTACGCCCCTACAAATGAACTTGTATCCTTACGAGGTGTGTGCCTCGGTCGTGCGACCAACAACATTGCAGAGTATAGTGTTGTTATTGAATTATTGGTTGATGCTATCTCACTCGAAATTCGTCATTTGGTTGTGCGACTAGATTCGTAGCTTGTAGTGCTACAGTTAAGTAATATCTATGCTATTCGAAGTCCTACTTTGTTACGGGTGTATTTGCGAATTCGCCTCTTGGAACGTTATTTTGATCACACTGAATATCAACATATTCCTAGATGTCTAAATACATTAACAGATGCATTGGCTAATTATGTATTGGACAGACATTTGAATCATTTATAAATCAATCACATCAATATTCACACAATATAAGGTAAACCAGTAGAAGCCGTCTGTATATATAACAATCAAAAGAGTTTTTTACAAAAAGTTTGTTTGAAGACCAAAATGTCAACATTTGAAGCTCATAGCTTCTACAAAGTGACGTCATGGATGACGTTCATGGTAACACACGACTTCCCGAGCAACCCTACAGAGAAGTCGACTCATGGACCCTAACACTCCTACAGTATGATGTTGATCACATCATGGAACCTCTTCCAGAGCCATGTCTGGAATATCTGTGGTCAAGCCCTACAGATTCTGTTCCACCACTTGATAATCCTCAGCATATTGTGGCGTTGTCGCTACCTCTCCTCGCCACTGGATGGGAGAAGTACCAAGAGGTTTGTAAGGTCCAACATMTGTGACATCAACAACGATTTTGTATTAGTTTTTGGATGAATATATAAAACAAAAACATTTGAATATGATAAAAATTCACAAAACATTTAAAAAGAAAAATGTGTGTACTTCTTACCAAGGTCCCCCCACTGAGCATCCTCTGGAAGTACTAAGTCCGGATCTCCTCGAAAATCCAACCTGACATAAGCATAGTTTTCAACCATCAATAGCTGTGGTTGAAGCCAGTCAAATAAAGTATCATCATACTTGATGATCGGTCCAACCACGTGTCGTGCCATCAACTGACACCATCTCAACATCCTTGGATCCCTGGGAGATGATATATTCCACTCAACCTGCAGCCTCAGTAATGGGACCCTCTCAAGGAAGAAGGACACCAAAAACGATCCGTACCTAAATTGCTTCAGGTTGCCTCATCTGCATTTGGTCAACTGTCTTTTTATGCTACGAAGCATTGCATCTTCCCATTTGAACACTCGAGGCTCAGTACACTCAATAGCATACTGGAAGTAACTCTGTAATGCCATGTGAGGAGAAAAACTCCCAGCCATCCAAGCTATGGTGAATAGGATAGTACGGAGGGTCAAATCTCGTACCCCCCAAATAGATACTTTTTCTTTCTTTCTCTCAGCCTCGGGAACACAGTGTAAATGACAGTACTCACTCATCTGCAACCCACCACCTCTACTACCAGTCAGGCTCACATAGTACCCCCACCGTGACAATCTAGTCAAAAAGTAAATGTACTCAATATCTAAGGACAGTGTGTGGACCCCCACATGAAATACTTCCTGATCAGGGTCCCACATACACACCAAGTACTCTAACAACCTGACTTGGGCCCTCATGCCCAGGATATGAAAGTACTTCAGGAGTCCACAGTCTCTCAAAGCAGCAATAGTATGTGGATGATTTTTGGCCATTGCATTGTCTTCTTTGTGCTCTCTTTTGCACCATTCAAGCACCATTTTGATGGTCAATTATCTGCATAAGAGGCACAACAAGAAGATTAGCAACTTTTTTCATGATTTGGTTCTTGTTCATTGAGTGACCTTTTAAAAAAAAATTGAGCTTTGCAGTTCTCACAGGTGCCCTGTGTGCACAGGTTGAGAACCTCGCAGGCTGCTATGGGCTCACCTGTGAGAATGCCCCATTCTCGCAGGTCCCATGTAGCCTGCCTGCGAGAATGGCAGCACGCAAGTAGGGCTTGCAAAATCAACCCAAAAATGAAATTCAACCAATGAAATTGCAAAATTAAACCATGAAAGTGTTAAGGACAAAGAGCCTACCTTACTTTCGTTGATGGCTCGCTGAATGGTCTCTCGTAGCTCCCGCAATTTGACGCCAAACTTTGAGGGTAAAAGAGGGGTTTTTGAGCTCAACTAGTGAAAGGTAAAAATGATGTGGTAAAAAGAGTATTTACTCCTTTTTATTTAATTTTACTATGTCATTTGGTTTTTATGATTATTTATCCATTAAACCCTAATCCCTAAGGTCATTTTGATTGTAACTTTTGCAGGCATGATGATTTCGATGGTCAAATACAGGGATACATACATGTTTTTCTTTGTCATTACGTGTTTTGATTGTTTTTTAGGGTTTTTGTATAAAACCTCGAGCGTGGTCTTTGTCCGTTCTTGCGCTCATAAATACATGAGAACGTGACCGAGCATACTTTTATCACTTTTTCGGGCTCAACAAGGTGATACAAAAAAGGAACCCCCCTGGAGTCCTCTTTAAGCTCTTTTCAGACTCTCTAAACATGAAAAGATAGCCAAGCGACCTTGCTATTTTCACGCTCGATAAAGTATCTGAAGTAAGCATCTGGTGAGCGATAATTTATCTCTTTTTCAGTCTCATCCAGACTATTTTATGAAAAAGGAAATGAGAGAGTTCTCTCTTAAGTGTTTTTCCAGACTCTATAATCAAGAAAAACTTTCGAGTTTTCTATCTCTGGACTCGTTAAACAAACATTGACAGACCCATAATCGGACCGAACCACTCCTTCTTAGGGTTCGTTAAACATACTCTGAGGGACTCGTCCAAAGGATGAGCTTACATCAACAAGCATATGTTATCCTCCTCAAGCTTGCATACAAATAAAGAGGTACTCGCCAGAAATGGTGGGGGAACATTTGGGAAAGTGATATGTTTTCATCTTCGTATTGATTGGCAGTAAGTGTCGCTCTTGAACATGACACCCCTTATTCATCATTTGAAGCCAGTTTGGGAAATCCATTTGTCTCTCATTCGATTTGCTACAAGGTCATTCCCTATGTCATCTTTGAGTCAATGCTGCCAAATCATTAGTCGTGTCGTTCATATGCTCAAGAGAAGTCCATCTGAAACATATATTGAGTCTACCATCTGCAGTTATCCATTCTCTCTGTGTTGGCCTTCTCTGTGTCCAGTCCAATTCACATCATACTCTGTTTCACCTTCAAAATCTGTTACTCATTTCGTGTCATTGATGGGGGATACATCAAGGCTCTCCTGTGACGAGTTTTGTTCCGTCAACTTCAGCTCATTATCCAGAATCAAGACTTAGAAATTATTTGTTACCTTGGAGCTTGCATGCCTCAATGGCAGGTTTCCTCGCTTTCGACAGTGGGTTTACATCATTGACTCCTGATCAAAAGATTCCATCAGATGTTCGACTTCAACTCATTTATTCGCACTCAATGGATTGTACTAGGGTACCTTGGGAGTCATTGACATCAATGGTGATTTCCCTCGCACTTGTTAATGGTTTCATCAATGACCAGTAATCAAGTGGTTTATGCCATGTTCGACTTCAACACATGTAATCACATGGTTAGATTCGTACTTTGGGTGACGATATTGAAGACCCTGGATATCATTTCTTTTGTCCAGGTTGAGATGGAGTATGTATAATCTGCGACACATAGATCCACTATGTATGTATCGTGGCTATGTCATCTTAATTTGAATATTTTCTCATAGATCCACAGTGTATTCTTAGTGGCTATGCTATATTTTGATGGCATGGATCCACAGTGTATGATTGGTGGCCATGACCCATGTCTATCAGTCTATGATCTAAGTATGGGAATTCCTACCTCAGAATTGGTATATATGATATTCTGCAGATGCTTGGTTGTTCACAGGTTTTCGATTAGGTGTGCTTCTGGTTTCTGACACACACACGCAACTTACAAAGTCTTTCGGCTGTCATTGGTTCCAACCTCATACTTTGGGGGGCATTCTGTTACCCATGATTTTGGTCGTCATGATGATGTATTGATGATGGTGTACTCAAGCTCTTCATAAGAACCTTCTCCTGAGAAAAGTTACTTTCATCTCTTCCCAGAAAACTCATTTTTGAAGAAGGTTCGCAGGTTGCTAGTACATTTGGGTGCGAGAATGACCCATTCTCGCAGGATGCTTTAAGCCAGGGTGCAAACTTCTCGCACTATGTTGAATAGTTAGGGTGCGAACTCTTCCTAAAGCATGGAAAAAGATGAATTCTCGATGTTTCTAGAAGGGAATCTTCTAGAAGGATGGGTTGGCATTCGAATTGTTATCCTAGTACTGGATTCCCTAATATTTTGGGATCATTCTTATCCAAGTAACTAATTCATTCTCTCCTATATATTGAGGGAATTCTCATGGAAAAGGTTAAGCAAGATTCATTGTAGAATTGGTGAAAGAATTGTGTGAAGGACTTAGTTGAACAACAGCTTGGAGACTCTAGCAAGTCTATCAAGAGGATTTGATCTTCTTCATACAAGGATTGAGCAAGTGTGTGTATCAGATCCAAGAGCCATCGAAAGGAAGTTTGTGACATCAAGGCTCAGGTTGTAATATTTACTTTCCATTAATATGATACAGTGACATGTCCCTTTCCCATAAATCTATTTCCACTTTATTGTGTAATTCCTTGATCATACACATAGGTTGACTGTTGAATATATTGTGCTATCTTCACTTTGGTTGGTTTGTGTTGTCTTGGTCTTGACTTCACGAGAGCACTGAAGCGAAGCGGGAGAAACAAAGACCCTAGGAAGCGATAATAAGGTATGTTACTTGTTCATTCCTCCTAGTCAATTCAATGGTCAAAACTTAGGGAAAGAGTCATGTCCTGTCCTGTTTTGTTCTAGATCCAGGTGGATCTAGGGAGATATGTTAGTGTCCACACCTACCGATTAGTCCAATAACAACACATACATGAGTTTTATAGTTGACGAGTTGGCACATACATGAGGTGTATAGTTGATGATATTGGTACATATTGATGAGTCAAGGTTGATGCATGGTTGATTCATGGTACATGTTGGTTCAGGTTATTGGTATAGGTTGTTATGTGCAGGTTGATTGGTAAAGGTTGTTACAGGTTTATGGTACAGGTTAACAGTGGTAGTGGTTGATTCAGTGACAGTGACAGGTTGTCTATATTTGTCGTTTATATTTTAATGTGGTTGGATGGGGAAAGGATAAGTGGTTGTAGCCACCTTCTGGTTGTAGCCGGAGAACTTAGGGGATTGTAGCCTCCTTCTTGTTGTAGCCAGAGAATTGGGAAGTTGGAGCTTCCCTCGGGTTGTAGCCTAAGAAACTAGGGGGTTGGAGCCTCCTTCTAGTTGCAGATGGAAAACAAAGGAAGTTGGTGCTTCCAATGAATGTAATTCTTCAATACATATAAGAAAAAGCATTATGTGGTTTTCTCCTGCTTTGGGTTTCCACATAAAAACATTGGTGTAATATGTATGTGTGTGATTTCTCATTTGTTGATTGTTTATTTACTCTGTAACTATTGGATGATAATTCTATATTGATATAACACTTGAATTTTTGAAGAAAACGGATATTATTACTCCACAACTGATTCACCCCCCTCTCAGTAATCCAACAGGGGTTTCTGGGTTGGTTGGATGCTAGTGTGTTCGAACATTGTTAGTAGTTGTTATTGCTTAATGTGACTGTAATTCAGATCTAATTTTGTAATTTGTTGAGATGGGAAGAGGTATTAAGGGAGATCTTGAGGGTCAGATTGTAGGTTGAGGAGCCTGGTGTGATCTAGTCTGCCTCATTGTAAGATCTGGACCTGTTTTGAGGAAGAGTTGTAATGCGCGTGGCACTATAGGTTTGAATAAAAGATAATAAAAGAGGAGAATAGACAAATATTTGTGGACGTATCCCAGGAGGGTTGAACCATAGTATACCCTGTGTTTTGTGATTGAATGTTATGTATCTTATTTGATGTTGATGATTAGATGTCAGATAATGAATGAAGGAATTAGTTAGATCTAATATTTTACATGCATGAGTAAGAATGATAGGGTAATAAATCTAGATGTATGAATTAGTGAATGATTAAAGGTCACCGAGGTTAATCAAATATCCCCACTCATTCCCAGGCTGCAAGCATATGAGCATTGTAGCCACCCATAAGACTATCTCGGGTTAGACTGCGCAGTGCATATTGTGTGTTGCGTTGCCTTCTGTTTTAGCAGGAGAGTCGATAGTTTTAGAGGGATTTTGTTGGAATCTTGTTTAAATATGAACCTGGGTCAACTTATGACATTAAAGTAAGATCAGAGTAGATAAATTAATAACTAGCAAATAGTTTCGTTTCCGATTGGAACAGAAAGGGATTGAGCGAAGGAGATTCGCTGAAGAGTCGTCAAGATCTGATGAAACAATGTTAAAAAAATGATAATATAAAAGGGTATGTTGAGACCTTGGAACCCAATGAAGGAAAATATCGAGAGATGTTTAAAAACAAAGGAGCTAGAATTTGTGCAAAAAGATAACAGAAACTCGAAGTTAACACCACGCAAATATCTAGACAAATACATATTCAGGGACTTGCATGAAGTGTTTTTTTGTGATTTCTCACATGTGTTGCATGAGTGGATATTGAGGTTGAAAGACAACCACACTACAAATCGGATTAGACAACTAGAATGAATCCCATTGAGATCATGTAGTTACAACAAGTTGACAATAAGTTTACGTGTGTAGTAGATTTCTAGTTAGACAACATTTTTGTAGGATTTATCACAAAATTTGCAATAGATATTGAAAATTATTACAGTGCATCATAGCAAGAGTTCTTGAAGGGACCTTGAGGTAGGTATATCAGATCATTGTACACTTCCATCAAGATATTACTGTATAACAAATGTGTAATGACAATGGCCTCAGACAACTAAACTTCCCTATGTGCATGGGGGAAGAGGGGAAGCACTGACAAGAGACAGAGAAATGGAGGAAGAGATGGATAAAGGAAAGAAGGAGGAGGCCTTGGATCCAATCATGATGGAGGAATACCAAATCAAGCAGATCATGGAAACAGTTGGAAGAACGCGCAGTGGATTACCCTACCATTACAAGATAAACAATAAGAAGAGTGTCATAGTCGTGAGGGAAGGATTTGCAAGTGATGAAGAAGAGGTAGAGGATCTTCGGGCTGTGGAGAAGATTGAGAAAATCTTGCACATGACATATGAAAGGAAGACAAGAGGTCCAAGAGAAGAAAATGGAGGCAGAACTCCTATCCATATCAATGTCAGTGTGGAACCCATAAACCCATGTGCAACTAATACACCAGAAAGAACACCACCATTTAGACAACTGAATTTCAGTGGAAGAAACACAACAAGAAGTACATATACATAGGGATAAATGACTGGGGGAGCTAGTTCAGGAATCATTAGTCAAGGATATACATCATGCAGAGGTACTAGTTCAATATTTAGGATGGTAGGACATGATCCCACCATCAGGTTACCATAATTAAAGGGAGAGGCATTGGAGGACCTTGAGAAGCACTTGTTCATCTGTGACAAGATCTAGGAAGCAAAACCGATCACAGATGAGGACACTAAACTTGCACAGTTATCCATCATGCTAAGAGACCATGCAATGGATTGGTACATGATCTTGGTTGTAAACAATCCATGAGGAACAACCAGAACGATTGTTGATATCAAGAAGTTGTTGTCGGTATCAATACATGAATGAGATGATAAATATCATGAAGACACCAAAAGAATATGTCTAGGAGATTGAACAGAGATTCAAACAATTGAAGGGAAAGATGAAGTATATAATGAAAGATATGCATCATAGGCATCTGTTTGTCAATTCATTTCTGCCACATCTAGAATACCCCTTGAGACAGCCGAAGTTTCAAACCCAGGAAGAGGCCCTACAGGAAGCCTTGCAACTAGAAGAGAACCAATATCAAAAAACAGATCCAACAATAGAAGAGCTCAAGGAATACCTAAAGAATATAACATTTCAATTAAACTAGAAAAAGGGTAAGGAAAAAACATAAGTTGTTTGGTGTACCACATGTAAGACAGAAGGACACCAAAAGAATGAATGCCCAACATTCATGCATTACATGGAAACGGGACTGCCAAACCCTTTTCCATCAGGAAGACTATGGTGTGAGATTTGTAAGACATGAGGGAATGATCCATATCACTTCCCAATGATGTCGAAATACCAAACAGTTCCTAATATTTCATATTACAACTTTTGCAAGTCAGTAGGCCATGATGACAAAGATTGCAGGATAATGGAGTTGATGAGGGAAAGAACATCAAACACCTATAGGGTGTAGGCATAAATGATGATAGGGAAAGTTGTGCCATAGTTCAACCAAGAACTATCCCCATGTAAGATTGTGCCACAACAATATAACATTGTACAACCCCAGTACAATATTGCGCAACCACATTATAATCCCTCGCAGTATAACCATGTTCCACAGTAAAATGCACCGCGATTAGATCAAGATGGCTACAGAGGTGGAGGATGAGGTAGAGGAGGCTTTGGAAGAGGTAGAGGACTAGTGGTATTCCATAACTCTCAACAACCCGAACACTTTGCAAGAGAATGTCCACTTCCACTTGTGGCATGTATGTATTATTGTGCATCTGATCATGACACAGAAGATTGTCTGAGACTAATGGGGAAGATCCAGAAAAAGAGAAATCGAAACAATCAAAATGTTCAATGGATTTCTATAGAAGAAAGGGATGATGGAAGAAATATCAACATAGTTACGCGCGGAGGAGCTAAGACAGGAGATGATGTAGTAAGACAAGATCCAACACAACACCAATGGGTAAAGAAGAATGTTGAACCAGAGATGTAGTTTGATGTGAAAAGCGAAAAGGATATATTCAAGAAAGCCATAAAATAATTATTGAAGATGAAAATTTCATCCACATCAACTACACAGTATATTCATGTCGTACCATCGTACGATATGCCTTCATCTCTGGATCACACTAATGAAGCACAACATATAGGAAAAGTAAGTACCATAAAGGCTTTTCTGCAATCTTGCGTTAAAATACTAAATGATCCATCATATGTTAGAGTGCTAACAAATATGGTAGAAATATGTAGCACAAAAGTAGAGGGAAATCTCGAACAAAAAACAATTAATCATTTGCATACGAGGAGGAGAACAAGTAGAGAATTCATATTGAATGCCAACATTCGAGATTTCAACATCGGGGATATCATACTAGATTTAGGATCTGAAATGAATGTACTAACCAATAATACATAGGAATGTATCAGAGAGCCCACATTAGGATATTCACCCGTTCAACTGAAACTAGCAAATTGACACATGGTTCTGCCAATTGGAAGGTTAAAGGGTGTGATGATAGATTTGGATTGAGTATGCACTAAAGCCGATTTTGAAGTAACAGAAATTGTGGATGGTAGAACACCTTATCCAACATTGCTTGGCTTGTATTGGGGGTTTTACAATCAGGCCATAATCAATCTAAAGACGAGGAAGATTACTTTCGATCCAGGCGAGTACAGAGTCATTGTGCCATTGGATCCATTAGATTGAGAAAGGTTTGTAGAACCCACTTGTTTATACGTGGATGAAATTAACCAGTTATACAGAACGACCATGCAAGAAGAAGATTATGTGAATCCAACTATGGATGGGGTACTCAGTTGCAGAAGTATCATGTCATGCATGTCAAACTCAAATACAGGGTTGGAGAATTGGCAGCAGAGATTACATGAAGTCTCCACAAGAAGGTGCACAAGAATAGACAACACAGTAATATGGGTGGGTATAGAGATAAGAGAACCTCCCAGCTTTCATGGGATGAATGAACTAGAGGAATTCCTCACAAGATACGAAGATAAAGTGTTAGAAAATTAGAGGCTCTTAGCTCTGGACATAGAACTCAAAGAAACACCTACACGATGGTGGGGTGCACAAAAAGATACAATCAAGGACTGGTACCAATGTAAGTGATTACTGTGCATCAGATTTGGCACAGAAAAAGGAAACAACGAGCTACAGAGATATGAAGGATAGGGGACACCAGAAGAAAACTTCGAGAATGTAATGACCCTTTACTTATTAATATGAATAATTTCATAAATAATCCTAAAAATTAGCTAAATTATAATTAATTATTATATAACCTTAATTAATTATATGTTATTAATTAATTATTAATTTTTTTTACTATGATTAGCTTAAGTATGATTAACTCTTTAATTAAGGGTTAATGAATGATCAATTATTAAGTGAGTCATTAATTGATTAAGTATTAAATTAAAGGTTAAAAAAAATAAAATATAATGTTAAATGGGTTACGTATCCCATAAGGGATAATGTAACCCATACGTAAAAGGGGAATATTTAATAAAGGATAAGACCATTAAATAGAAATAAATGGATGGATAAGGCATTAATTAAGGGATAAGGTGTTTGGTGGAGGAGTGAATGTGTGAGGGCGGTGAAGGAGGCATAAGGGAAGGAGAAGGATTATGGAGAGGGGATATTGATTCATGCATTCGACGAGAGGAGAAAATGGGGAGTATTGGGATAGAGTTAGTTGACAGTGGGATTTACAGTGCACCGGGGCTGAGGGGTTTTGGGCTCGGAGGGCTAGGACATCCATTGATGTCCTAGGGCTAGGCGTACTAGTCGGTAGGGTGGCTGGTTTTGGGGTGTCTTAAGGAGCAAGCTGCTGCGGATAGGTTCAAGCGAAGGGAGAAAGCTGCTGCAAATAGCATCAGAGAGAGGTATTTAAACTCAAATTTGTGGATGGTTTACTTAAATTTAGTATTTATTTGCCAAATTTTATTTACGCAAGTATGGAAATAGCTTTGCAAATTATGAAAATTATACTTCTTAAATGCTTATAGAAATTAAGTAATTTGGTAGAAATATAAATGTATTTACAAATCTGGTCTTTACATCTATATAAATGTATTTACAAATCTGGTCTTTACATCTATATAAATGTCTTTACAAATCTGGGCACTACATCTGGTATCAGAGCTTAGGTTTGAAATCTGAGCCTAAAGGGCCAAAACTCCAAGCTCAAATTCCCATCCGCTTAACCTGCAAATCAACAAAACAACACCTTAGCTGAAAAGCACACCGCCTATCAAAGATAAAGAC
>ML776581.1:3409607-3451683 GCA_009831015.1 Picea engelmannii
CCATCACATCTCTTCTCAGAGATAAGCTACCACCATTCTAGCGAGTCTTTCACTCTGTATTTTACAGTCTCTGTACATTTATTTCATTAATAGAAATCATGTATTACTGTATATCTGTGACTCTTGTTATTTCCGCTATATCTTTGTTATATTGTTGTCTCTCTTTCAATATCTCTAAATATTTATGTGTTATATCTCCGCTCTCATTTCGTGTCGAAAATAATCCGGATCACTAGGATAGCAGAATCAATGATCGTATAGGCTAAACATGTAATCAGGGGTTGGGCCGAAGGGCTAGCCCCTTTCCTTTGGTTCCCATAGTTCAAACTTTAAACTTAAATATAATTCTTACCATATTACAAGCAAGCAACATATTGTGGTGTATTGGTAGCATGGAGTTGTGGGGCCTTTGGGCTAATGAGAGGTCATGATTTTGACTCCTATGGAGTCATAAAACTTTTACACCTGCCAACCATTGGAGGGGTTCCATGCGGCATCCCATGACTCGGCCATGTGGCACCATATAATTTGTCCAAGAAAATGCCACTTGTCACCACATAACTTGTCCACGTGTCTATTGGGTATGTGTTATATTTTTTGCACAAGTAGTAGTGTTTGAGCATTGCATTGGGTGCACAGGGGGGGGTGCAAGGGGGTGAATTCCCCTTGCATGGGGATTCGGGGGAAAATCCCTCGAGAAAAAAATTTCTTCCTCGGAAAATGTGTCACATATTTAGGTGGTTTTTCGGCACATGGTTTCTTTGTTGATGGTTTTCTATTTTCGGTTAAGGATTTAGGGTTTTTGACTAATCCAAGTCATTGGGTTACATTTTTTGATGTCGTTGGATCCTATACGTATATTGTATTGTAAACAATGTATCACAATGAATGAATATAGAATATGTTGGTTTTCCCGATTTGGGTTTCCAGGGGAAAAATCTCTGTGTAATGTTTGTATTTGCCATTGTATATTTTCTGTTCTTTTACTGAAAATCTGTTTGCAATAAATATTGTACAAGGTTACTATCTACAGTGTCTACCATTACCCTATACGATCTTTCCATGCCATCCCCATGACAACTCATCTTTACGGACGTGCCACATGTCACCCTTGTAGTGGTGCCATGTGTCACCTTGACTTCTTGACTTTTGACCAAGTTTGACCTAATCTTTGATTGCTTATAACTTTTGATCCATAACTTTGTTTGATGATCCATTTGTGTCGTTAGAAATCTTGTGATTCACTCTTCACGATCATTCCATTTTAATTGAGTTTTGGAAACTTTTATTTTTTTCCCTTTGTTGTTTGTTGAAGCCATTTTGAGCGTCCTGATTTGCCTCTGTGCATTTTGAGTTGTTCTTAACCTTCTCTGGATCCTTTTTGGATCAGTCACACAGGAGATTCAGTCCATATCAAGGTATGGCATGACGAATCTACAAATAGCGCAAGAATAAAAAATGGTATTGAAGGAAGCCATCAGCCAGGAAGGGCAGAGGAAAGAGATAGCGTAGAAAAAAGTGGGCCAGATGGAGACCTAGATAGATGCAGTATTTCAATCTATCTCAAATGAAACAGTTTCAGAGGAAACATATTCATAGGAGAATATAAAAAATATAGTGTAGACTCTACAACAATATAAAGAGCAGATCAAGGAACTGGAGGAGCATGCGGTACCTACGACTACCCCGAGAGTCTGAGTGTAGAGAGAGAAAGACGCGATAGTCACTGCAGAAAACATCACGTAGAACATCCATAGGCTGGTAGAACTGCTAGAGAAGAGAGGCCATATATGGACCCGGTTATTAGAATATGGGATCCTAGAAGAGCTGGAAGGAAAGGAAGATAAATTGCACACAACAATGGCAGATGTCAAGCAGTGATAGAGGACAATGGCATTGCTAGAGAAGATTAAGACGATCGCATAAAGGAAGAACCTTAAGGCATAAGAAAAAGAGGTACATGCACATAAAATCACACGGCATGCTCATTTGGAGCCCCTACAGGAAAAGACAGAACAATTGGTCGTGGAAATAGACGTAGCGAAAGCATGCCTCAAACAGATAGGCTTGGAGGCGGATGAGATCTTAATACTGCCAGTCATTGCGTAGGGGGTCGAAGCCATGAAAACGAGTATCTAGGATTAGGAGAAGTGCCAACGGATAGTAGAAATGTATGAAGCAATGGCACAAGCAATGGTAGACACAGGAGTTAAGAAGTGACTCGAGATGAGTCACGATGTTAGTGTTGGGGGCCTATTGGGCGCAGGCTAGCTTTGAGGGTAGGGCATGACATGGGAGGCGAATGAGCATGTAGAAGGATCAACACATGTAAAATAGACATGCATGCAGAAGAGGAAGGCATGCAAAGAATGCATGCAAGAAGACATAGCCAGGATAGGGTTAGGGTTTTGGTAAGAGAATGTAATGGCTAGTAAGCCAAAAATATGTATAAATAGGTACCTATGAGGCCTAGGTAAAGGGGTTTGGTGTTGGTTGGATGCTAGTGTGTTCAAACATTGTTAGTAGTTGTTATTTCTTTATGTGACTATAATTCCAATGTAATTTTGTAAGTTGTTGAGTTAGGAAGAGGGATTAAGGTAGATCTTGAGGGTTAGATCATATGTTGAGGATCCTGGTGTGATCTAGTCCACCTCATTGTAATGTCTTGACCTATTTTGAGGAAGCGTTGTAATGCGCGTGGCACTATAGGTTTGAATCAAAGATAATAAAAGAGCAGAATAGCCAAATCCTTGTGGACGTAGCCTAGGAGGGGTGAACCATGGTAGACCCTGCATTGTGTGACTGAATGTTATGAATATTCTTTGATGTTGATGATTAGATGTTAGCTAATGAATGAAGGAATTAGTTAGATCTAATATTGTACATGCATGAGTAAGAATGACAGGGTAATAAATCTATATGTATGAACTAGTGCATTATTAAAGGTCAACGAGGTTAATAAAAAATCCCCACTCATTCCCAGGTTGCAAGCATATGAGCGTTGTAGCCACCCATAAGACTATATCAGGTGAGACTGCACAGTACATCTTGTGTGTTGCATTTCCTTCTGGTTTACTAGGAGGGTCAATAGTTTTAGAGGGATTTTGTTGGAAGCTTGTTTAAATTTGAACCTGGGTCAACTTATGACATTAGATTAATATCAGAGTAGATAAAGTAATAACCAACATCCAACATGGATCCAAGAGCTATTTCATCTCCCGAAGAAGATCACATGTATAAGGATTTCCCTCACAGAAGGAACAATTTTTCAAATAACAATAACTTTCTTCTCAAGACTTAGAATTGAGCATGGAAGCAGGCATTGGATAGGTCTTGGACAATAGAATATAACTATTTACCTAGAAAATTGATTTGGACAGTCTGTTTCTTGGGAAATCAGAAGAAATAATTATGATGCAATACTGAATCAGAATTGTACATAATTGTTAAATCAATTAGTTTAACAAGTTATATTGGATGCACATTTTTCATAGTTAACAACAATTAGAGCAGAACATGATCAACACATATTTCAAAGGGATGGAAGATACACAGGGGGCTTACATCCATGATGATGACATTAGAGGGATATATGTCAATATGGGTAATGAAGGTACAAACTCAAATGGACATGGAGAAGGAAAGGAAGAAAATCATGAACTTGGTGGAGACCATTAAAAGTTTTCAAAAGGATGTCCAAAGTTAAAAAGTTGATAATGAGAGGCTTATGAAATCCAAGGAGGAGCATGAGAACTTCAACATAAATTTAATACAAAGCTTGGGATGAATAGAAAATAAGATGGATAATAAGAATGACTCAAGCAAATCAAGAAGTCACAGGTCTCATGATGAGAGGAGAAGAATAAGAAGTGTTGGTAGACATCACCATCACTCTCCAAGGAATTCAACTAGGAGATCACATAGTATTTCAAGTCCATCCCCTGTCAGGAAGCTTAAGAGGAGGTATGGGGTGGATGAGCTACAAGGATAAATGAAAAAAATCAAGCCTCCTACATTTGATGGTGAGCACAAGAAGGATGAAGATGTAGAGACATGGCTTCTAGGCTTCAGAAAGTATTTTCAATTGCATACTCACTCTTCACATGAAGAAGGAAGAATTTCCATCTATGATCTCAAGGGAAAGGAATCCATGTGGTGGGAGAAATTTGTGCAGGTGCAACACATTAATGAGAAAAATGTTACTTGGAAGGAATTCAAGGGGTATTTTCAAAAGAAATACTTGACTAAGAGATACTGTGACAAGAAAATGGAGTTCTTTGAAATCAATCTTGGGAATATGAACATAGATGAATGTGAAAGACGATTTTTATAACTGCTAAAGTATGTTTCTTTCTTCCAGGAAGAGTCGGTTAAGATTCAGAGGTATTTGAGTGGATTGCCATCATTTGTCAGTGACAAGATACAATATGATGATCCCAAAATATTGGAGGAGACCATAAGGATAGCTAAATTCCTTTATGATCAACATAAAGGTAGGCCAACTTTCCAAAAAGATTGGGAAGACAAGAAGAAAAAAATATGGAACAGAGGAAGAAGGGGAATAATTCACCATTCTGCATAAATAATCCTTAAGGATAGCCAACTTCTAGAGAACCCATAATGATTGAGACAGAGGGGAAAATACTAAGGAAGCCACCTATTCAATGTTCTGGTTGTGGGGGAGATCATGTGTATATATATTTTCCTCACATAGGTGAAAAAGTGAGGATTATTCACAATGTACAGCAAGATGATACAATGGAGGACATGGGCATAAATGTACCTAGGATCTATGCAGTCTTGGACAACAATAAAGTTGAGTTTTAGTCACATATGATTGAAGTGGAAGGTAAGATCAACTACCAAACCATCGTTATTTTAATTGATTTAGGAGCTATTCATAGTTATATAGATCCTAATATGGTGGAAATATTGCATTTTACAAGAACAAATCTTGGAAAATCTTAGTTGGTGCAGCTGGCTACTGGAACTAAAAGAAAACTTAATGAGATGGTTAAGACATATCCAATGGACATGAATGGATTGAGCACCAGGACAGATTTGAACATCTTACCTTTAGGTTCCTATGATTGTATAATTGGTATGGATTGGTTGGACCAACACCATGTTATCCTTGATTTTTATAATAAGTCATTTACTTGTTAGGATGAGATAGGGAACCTAAGGAGAGTATAGGGAATTCTCAGGGAAATAAGTGTCAGAGAAATTTCAACATTGTAGCTAAAGAAAAGTTACAGAAAAGGGTGTCAAATATTTGCAGCACATATGGAAGAGACACCTAAAGATAAGGTGTCAAATATTGAATAGTATGTAGTCCTAAAAGAGTTTGAAGATGTATTTAAAGAAATACCAGGTTTACCCCGTAAAATAGATATTGATTTCTCCATCAATATAATGCCTAGAGCAGCCCCAGTATTCAAGACCCCTTACAGGATGAGTACACCAGAATGGAAGGTGTTAACACATAAACTTGTCAAAGTCTTGTGAGTTGTGTTTTCTACCTAGGTCTGTGATTTTATCTGTCTTTCCTCCTTTTACAGAACCGATCATAGGTTTTCTTTCCCAGATAGTAGTATTTTTTCTTCTTGCATGCACTCATTTGATTGACCTGTTTTCCTCATTGGATCGCCTAAAATCCATTGGTCCTAAGCCCTTATGTTTTCCCCTAGAAGTGATCACCTTTCTCCTTATCCATGTCACTAATTATTTTAGCTTCCCGAGCCTTCAACCAGTCATCCAAGTATCCGTTCACAAACCCCAGTCACAGCCACCAAGCGCAACACTCAAAGAAATTTGAGGTGGACGCAAATCAAGTGAGAGGGAAAATATCCTTCAAGCAGATCAGATCGACAACCACCAAGTGATCGGAATCATGAAGTTGCACCAATTTTAGCGTCGAACAGATTTTCAAAATTTCGAGGCCAATTTGAGTCGTTGATCCTAGAAAGGACACGTGGCACAAGGCTAGCATTTCACTGACTCATAGAAGGGAGAAATTAATGGGATGAGTTATGAGAACTCACGAAAAGAGAGGTCACAAAATGATCTAGGCCGTTTGTTTCAGAGGGGCACGTGGCACAGGATATGATCCAAAGAGAAAGCCTTACTGGAAGGGTCGAGGTGAGAAGTCTCAATGGTATGAGGTCCCAAATGTCAATTTGATCTGGGTCATCCGATCAAAGGGGATGCCTGGCACCCGATCTGAGGAATCAAAATTTCATGAATCTGAGGTTTGAGCATGAAGCACCTCGTGAACTCGTGAAATGAAAAATTGTGACATGCCTATGATTTGGGCCCACAGTCATAACTTGGGGTCGTATGGAAAATCAAGGCCATAAATAAAGTAGGCGCCTGTCAAGTAGAAAGCGGCTGAAGTGTTCAAGGAACCAATCGTGGCCATCAGTTTCAAGGAAGATCCAACCATTGATCCAAGTGGACTGTTTCATGGTATCGAGCATCGAAACAATGTGAATCAAGGGGAGTGAGAACTACCTATATGTGAAGTCCTGAAATACCATTCAGTTAAGAACAAGGTCATAGCCCATGGTCACGTGGGGCGATGAATGGAGTTGTGAAAAATACCAAAGCACCCAATTTGGTCACTAAGAAATATCTGCACAGCCTCGGGGCACCAAAATTGACTCAAAGGAATTATGGGCACTGCCTAGAACATTCATGGATGTCAGATTCTATCCTGGTCTTGGTGAAGGTAGTTAATGAAAATGGGGAAGGTGGTTGAAACCTCATTTCACCACATAAATGGAAAACATGGAAGACCTGGCCATGGGGGGTAGATTGTCAGCTGAAAATTCCTTGTCATGAATTTTCTTATAAAATCCCATACTGTCTGATTTTGCGTTTGACAGAGGAAAGCATGTGCAGTCTGACAGAAGAAGAAGAAAATGCAAATATTTGAATGCAATGGTCCAATCATGTCCCTGAGAGTCACAAGTTGTTCTAAGTATAAATACTCAGTTGAAATATTTTGTTATGGTCGATGGTAGATCAAAGCTCCCGTATTGTAAAGTTTTAGTAAAGCCTCTGGATTCTGGTTATGTATCTATATTTGAGACTTCTTGTTTAGTCTTAGTCAGCTTTCTTCCTCCATATTTATATGTGTATGATATTGAATGTTCATGATTGAAGGATTCACATGGATTGTTGTGACTATGTTGTAATGGATGTTGATTGTAGTATTGTTATAACATTTCCAATTTCCTGGAGTTCTGAATCTAAGAAGATATTGCTTTCTGAATTTTTCCTCCTTAGGTTGTTGGAAGACCGGATGTCCACAATAGACCTCTTCACTCTCCTCAAGTTCTTCCCCCTACTCACCACTATACCCAACTTACTGACTGAATTTAAACCAAGACCTCACCTGCTCGTGCATATCAGTCCAGTTTTCTAAGTTAAAATGATATTTTCCTGAGTCTACATCCATTAGACCGCCTTTCAACTATTCATTGTGACATAAAATGGATTGGTATCACGCTTACCTCTGCAGCAATCTAGAGGTGACTTCTGGTGCTAACATTTATGTCACCGTTGCCAGGGAAGAAATTGAATATTTCCCCTAAGATTGAACGACAAAGATTACTAGTTCTGAAGGTGCTTCAAGACTTAGTACATCAAAGATTGCAACTATGCACCTGGTGAATCCACTATGGTGACTCCATTGATGTGAATCCACTGGTGACTCCACTATTTCAGCTATGGCTTCTAGAGGAAGACACACTAGGTCTACTCCACAACTGCCTCTAGCGACTCCTAAAGCAAACCCAAAGAAAATTGTCAGAAGAAGAAAGACCCTTCAAGAACATACTTCAGCTGCTAAACCAGGTATTTCTGATAATTTTCACCATCCTCCTATACCAACTCCAATAGCTATTTCTCATTTTTCGGTTACACCCTCTGTTGGAGTTTCTAGGATTTTAAATTTTGGGAGTGTTCCTGTTGTTTTTTCCCCTCTTGGTTCGGGATTGGAGGGAGAAATCCTTGTCACTTTTCTCTCCTCTGAAGTTGTACCATTTTTTATCTTTAGGACAGTAGAAGATTTTCCCACCCTGGGTTATACCACCCCTTCTCCCGTTAGAGTTACTGTCTTTTTAGAAAGGGAATCTCTTGTTCTCTCAAACCTTGTAACATTTTCTTCAAATCCTCTGTTGTTTCCCCTTCCCCCTGGAAGTTTGGTCCCAGCCTCCCATGTTCGAACCTCTTCCCCTCCTAGTTCTCCTCCACCTATCATCCCCATGGCAGGGGCCAATCCTCCTAGGAATAGGATGGATTCCATGTGGATGAAAGATATGCTCCTTTAGTCCTACCTTAGCCCATGAATGCTCTTCCTGTTGGAGATTAACTAAAATACATGCCTAAGTTCACTGGAGAAGAGGAAATCACTACTGAGGAGCACCTTGTTGCCTTATACAGTTATGCAGACAATCTAAATATTGAAAATGAAGATGTATGGATGAGAGTTTTTGTCCAGAGCCTTGATGATGAGGTTAGAAAATGGTTTAGGGGATTAACTCCTGGATCTATTGTTGGGATTGAGGCTCTGGATGATGTTTTCTTGAGGCTGGGAGGGGATAAAAAAGACTTTATGTATTATATCACTGAGTTTGGGTCTCTAAAAATAAAAGAGAGAATCTTTGTCCAAATTCTCCAAAAGATTCAATAAAATGTACAATAATATCCCTACTGAGATAAAAGCCTACAGAAGCCTCTGCCAAAATTACTTATTCTAGTGATTTTGATCCTGATTCTGCCTCCAAGGAGAGCTAATTCCTTGGCTCACATGCAAGATGTAGCCCTGGAAGTAGAATCAAATGTGTTGGTAGTTGACAAACTTAGGATCAAAGCCGACAGAGATAGAGGAAGAAGAAGATCTAAGGCCTCAACCTCTGGTTCTTCTGCATCTCACCCTCAATTAGATGAATTGACCAAGATGGTGAAGTCCCTGTCTGCAGAGATGGAGAAGATGAAACTCGAAGGGAAGAAAGGTTATAAGAACATCCAAAATACTGATAACAGATGCAACTTCAGAAGGTCGAATAGAAATTCCCGTCAAATACTCCCGAGAGAGCCTAGAAACAGAGAGAGGGATGATCAGAAAATCCAAACACCTCTCCAAAATAACCTAGTTGTTGATGAAGAGAGGGAAGAACAAGAGCTTGACCCTGGAATTCAATGCATTGGAGACACCTCCCCATTTCCCCATTTGACTCAATCGACATATGAGGAGTATCTCATGGACAGTTAGCTAAACGAGTTGAGTAACGGAGATAAGGCCAGTGGTAGCCAAAATAGATATAACCTCAGGTCCAAGAAGAAAGAAGGAAAGCCTGATGTTCTTGAGCAGTCTTCCAAAGTAGAGAAGCATGCTAAAGATGTAGCAGATGGTAGCAAAAGTAAGAAAGGTCAATATCCCTCTCCAACGACCAAAATTCTTGTCCCAGAGGTAAAATAGGTTCCAAATCCCACATCCCTTTGAATTTTGAGCATGAAATTCAAAAGATTAGAATCCCTGTGCCCCTTTCAGAGCTAGTCAAACATGAATATTTTAAAAGGATCCTTTCTAAGATATTGCAGACCAATCCCTCATTTCATCCCTCAGACTCAATAAATTTGAAAGATTAAAAGATAGTTGTCATCCTAGTTCCGATGGTAGAAGATAGATACGATTCATCTCCTCCCTTCTATACCTCACTGAACATATATGATAAAGAGCTACACAATTTCCTGATGGATTCTGGGGCGTCTCATAATCTCATGCCTAAAACTGTCATGGAAGAGCTGGGATTGGAAATTACAAAATCTTACCATGATGTTTATTCTTTTGACTCTAGGAGAGTGCAATCTCTGGGGGTGATTAAAGACCTAGTTGTCACCTTGTTTCAACTGCCTATGAAAAGTGTGGTCATGGACATTGTAGTAGTTGATGTTTCCCCCAAGTTTGGCATGCTCTTGTCAAGATATTGGATAAAAATACTTGGGGGAACGTTACAAATGGACCTCACATATGCTACCATTACAGTATTCAGAGGGGAGCATAGAAGACTGTATAGAGAAGCTCAGTTGGCCTACATTATCAGTGATGAAGTAGACCCTACCAATTATCCTATATTTTCCCTTGATACTGATTTAGGATCCATCTTATTGTAACTCACCGAAACCACTGAGATTCCTCTTGATATCAAAAAATCCATTACTCTCTATGAAGATTCTCCTCCAATTACCTCTATGTGGAAAATGTTCTTTGATGGAGCCTCTTCTAGAGAAGGATCTGGTGCTGGAGTGGTTTTTTTTTCCCCTGCTCAGGAAACCATATCTCTGTCACATAAGTTAGATTTTGAAACTACCAATAATGTGGCAGAATATGAAGCTCTTATTCTGGGATTGAGGGCCACAAAGAACATGGGGATTAAAGATATATCAGTGTTTGGAGATGCTGAGTTGATTGTCCAGCAGGCTAGAAATGTGTATCAGTCCAAACACCCTTGGCTCATAAGTTACAGGAACAAAGTGTGGGACCTCATTGACAATTTCTTATAAGCCTTCAACATTTCATTCATTCCAAGAGAAGAAAATACTATGGTTGATTCTCTAGCCATTTCAGCGAGCCAGTTCAAGATCCCACTGCCACCTAAACTCAGGTATGATATAGAAGTGAAATACAGACCCTCTATACCCAACAATGTCAAGCATTGGAAGGTGTTTAAGGATGATCTCGAAGTCAAAAGGTTCCTGGAAATTTTTGATGATTTTTTTTCATTACACATTGATCAAGATCTTGATCCTGAAGTAGATCCCCACATTGGTATTTATCTGAAAAAAATTGTTAATCATCATATTGTGTAGTTACCAAGAAATCACATCCCCAAGGGACTAGTCCCTTTAGAAATATTATTTGACAGAAATGATGTCAAAGTAAAGGGTAAAATCTCAAATGATGATGTTGATGTGGCTGAGTGCAATATTGGCATAGAACAGGATCCAAATTTTGTCAGGTTGTCAAGAATACTGTCAAGGGAGTAGAGAGACAAGTATGTTGAGCTATTAAAATGATTTTTTGATGTGTTTTCCTAGACCTATGAAGACCTCTAAACATATGACACTAGTTTCATTGAGCACAAGATCCCACTGAAGGAGGAATCCAAACCATTTAGGTAGAAACTAAAATCAATAAATCCTATGTTGTTGCCTATTATGGAAAAGGAGGTAAAGAATTTGTTGGATGCCCAAATCATTGTCCCTTTCAGATATTATGAGTGGGTAGCCAACCTAGTCCCAGTGAGAAAGAAGAGTGGAGAAATCATACCATGCGTCGATTTCATAAATCTAGACAGGAGCTCTAAGAAGGATAATTACCCTTTATCAAAGATGGAACACATATTGCAGAGGGTGATAGACGCATCCATGATTTCCATGATTGATGGATTTTCTGGCTACAACCAGATCTCTGTCATTCCTGAAGACAGATAAAAGACAACCTTCACCACTCCTTGGGGCACATTCATGTATGTCAAAATTCCCTTTGGATTGATGAACGTAGGAGCAACCTTTCATCAAGCCATGGGCATCACCTTCATCGGAGAAAGAGATAAGTTCATGATCATTTATCTGGATGACATAAAAGTCTTCTCCAAATCTGATAAAGAACATTCTCAACATCTGAGGAAAGTCTTCTCGAAATGCAGAAGGTTTAGTCTTTCCCTAAATCCCAAGAAGTCTTTATTTGCCATGAAGGAGGGAAATTTTCTAGGGCACACAGTATCAGCTGATGGGGCCAGAATTGATTCAAATGGGGTGGAAGCTATTCAAGCTCTATCACTTCCCCGGTCCAAGAAGGAAGTTTAGTCCTTCTTGGGAAAAATTAATTTTTTGAGAAGGTTTTCTTCAAATTTTGTTGAATTAGTGAAACATATCACAACCATGCTCAGAAAGGGTAATGAAGTAAAGTGGACTACTGAGTCCCAAGAATCCTTTAGCTAGATAAAGAAGGCATTGACCAAGGCACCTGTGCTTATCAGTCTTAATTATTCCAAGGATTTTTTTATCTTCTCTTTTTCTTATTTTGACACAGTGGCAGTTGTCTTATTGCAGAAGAATTATGAAGGGCTTGAGTAGCCTATTTCCTTTTTCAGCGGAGCATTGAAAGATGCAGAGATCAGATATGACATCATGGAGAAGCAGGCATATGCCTTGGTGAAATCTCTCAAGGATTTCAGAGTTTATGTTTTGCATTCAAAAATCATCGTGTATGTTCCTTCAGCTTATGTGAAGGACATTCTCATTCAGCATGACATAGACGGAAAAAGGAGCAAGTGGATTGCCAAAATCCTTGAATTTGATCTAGAAATAAACCCCACCAAGCTAGTTAAAGGCCAAGGTTTAGCCAAGTTGTTGGCTAAATCTAATCGTAAATATTTGGGGGTTAACTTCATCAACACTTGATCAGAAAACCACCAGGCTGAAGCGCCTAATAAAAGTGTTCAGGACAGCCCTTATTTGGCAGAATGCGCCTAATACAAAGATACTATGTTTTTCTGCAGAAGTTAAGACCCCCTGATGGTATGGGAAGGAGCAAGTTAAGATATTTAAAGCTCAAATCTATCAGATATTGTCTTGCCGGCCAGGTTTTGTATTGGAAAGACCCTCTAGGAGTACTTATGAGATGTTTAGACCCACAAGAGGCCCATAAAATAATATTTTATTTCCATGACAACCTTTGTGGGGGACATCACTTCTGGAAAATCATAGCCTACAAAATTCTTAGGGTTGGGTATTACTGGCCTACTCTATTTGCTGATGTCTATGCGAAAATCAGGGCTTGTATTAAATGTCAGAAATTCTCTGGAAAGCAGTAGCTCAAGTCCTGGCCATTGAATCCTGTAATAGCTTTGAGACCCTTTTAGCAATGGGGCCTGGATTTTATCGGGGAGATTCATCCTCCTTCATGTGGTCAGCACAGATGGATTTTAGCTACAACATATTTTTTCACCAAATGGATAGAAACTATCACCACCAGGAGCGCTTCTCACCAGGTAATCATCGGTTTTCTTGAATATATTATGGAAAGGTTTGGTTTTCCGAACAAAATCATCACTAATAATGTTTCATCCTTCGAAGCTGAAATATTGATCAAATTCTGTGAGCAGTTCAGAATTTCGTTGATCCACTCTACCCCTTACTATCTGCAAGGAAATGGATTAGCGGAGTCCTCTAACAAGATCCTTATAAATATTATTAAAATATTGTTAGAGGACAACAAAAAATCATGGGATTCAAATCTCAAATTTTCTCTATGGGATGATAGAGTAACAACAAAGAGGTCTATGGGGATTTCCCCTTTTCAGATTGTATATGGGATGGAAGCAGTTTTTCCTTCTCAACTTGCCCTGCCTGTAGCAAAATTCCTCCAAGACTGCCAAGAAGAGCCTGATGACATGATCAGGAGAATTCATCAGCTGATAGAAGTCCAGTAGACTAGAGAGAATATATTGGACAGGGCCCATGACCTCCATCGGAATATCAAGAAAGCCTTTGACAGAAAGGAAAGAAAAGAGGATTTCCAGTTGGGATATTGTTGGCACCAGGATGAAGTGGAAAGAAGGATGATCATGAGAAAGAAAGCATGTAGAAACAAAAGTAACAGCTGGAAGGTAACATAGCACGCGCGCATGCAACAAAGTGTGCACAAGGAAAATGACAGCTAGAGGAAGAACAACACACGTGCATGGGAGGAAGACCTAATGTTGGTAGGGTTAGGGTTTTTGTAATACATTGTAAATGGCTAAAGAGCCCAATATATATAAATAGAGATACACAGGTATCAGAGGAGGTTGATTCACTTTTGTATTAGTTCAGTTTTTGTAATACTCTATCGTAGCTAGATATGAGTTGATGCGTTATGTAATATGGTCATGGACCAATTTTGTAAGTTGTTGAGCTAGAACATAGGAGAGGAGGAAGATCTGAGGATTAGATCATAGGTTGTGGAGCCTGGTGCGATCTATTTTACCTCATACAGATCATATCCATCAAAGGGAATTGTAAGAACGCGGCGCTGAAGATGCAAAACTATCATAATAAAAGAGCCAAGATCCAAATTTTTGTGGACATAGCCTAAGAGGGGGTGAATCATGATAATATCTATGTAATGTGATGAATGCATGTACCTCTTTGATTCTTTCAGCAGTTCATTGTTGTTCTTAATAAATGAGTCAATATATTGTTATGAATTATGATTATGTTGTTTGGGAATTAAACTATGAAATGGAAACGTGCACCCATGAGGAATAAGTAGATTACATTCACATTTCATAGTGCATGGATTTGGTTAATAAACCCCTATCTCATACTGAATCCTAGGCTATAAACACCTGAGTCTTACAACCACCCATTTAAAGCTATCTCGGGTGAGACTGTGCAGTACATTCTATGTACTGTAATGCCTTCTGGTTTACTAGGAGGGCTGATAGTCTTAGAGGCTTTGTTGGAAACCTGAAAGACATGAACCCTATGTCAATAAATTAGACAATAGAAGAGAGAGATTAAAAACCAACAAATGGTTTTGTTGTCGTGTTAGAAGGAACAAGAGAGGGTTGAGTAGATGAGATAGATTGCACGAGAAAAGAACGAGTGAAACAAGAAGACCAATGAGCCATTAGAAGGGAATGTTGAGACCGTGGAACCCCATGAAAGAAGAAATCGAAGGTTGGTTGAGAACCAAAGAGCTAGAGTTTTCCCAGAAAGACAATAGAAACCCTAGACTCACACCTCACAAATATCTGGATAAATACATATTTACTGATTTACATGAAGTCTTTTTTTGTGATTTTCCACATCTACTACAAGAGTGGATACTAAGGTTGAAGGATAACCATGCAACGAACTGGGTTCAATAGCTAGAGTGGACCCTAGTACAGATTGATCAGTTACAACAGGTGAACGACAAATTCACCCGCACAGTAGACTTTTGGCTTGACAGTATTGTGGCAGACTTCATCACTGAATTTGCAGTTCACATAGCGAAGTCATACAGCGCAACAGAGAAATAATTTCTACATGGACCTCGAGGAAGGTACATTCAATCCTTGTATACTACTATTAAGATACTGCTATTTAACAAAGCTGTAATGACAATGGAATCAAATAGCTAAACTTCCCTACGTGCATGGGGGAAGGGGGGAAGCACTGAAAGAGAGAGGATAAATGGAAGGAGGTGAGGAGAAAGGAAATAAGGAGGAGGCACCCTTGGACCCGATCATGATGGATGAAGACTAGATCAAGTGGATATTGGCATCATCAGGAATGATGTGTAGTGGAGTAAACTACCAATATAAGGTGAATACCAAGAAGAGAATTGTAGCCGCAATGAAAGGCTTAGTGAGCGATGAGGAAGAGGTAGAGGATCTCCAGGATGTGGAGCAGATTGAGGAAATCCTGCACGCAACATACGAGAGGAAGACGAGAGGCCCAAGAATGGGAGGACAAGGTAGCCATCCTATCCATATTAATGTTAGTGTGGAACCTATGAACCCATGTGTGACTAATACACCAAAGAGAACACCACTGTTTAGACAACCGAAGTTCAGAAGAAGTCTGACAGCAAGAAGTACATCTACACAAGGAGAAACAACTGGAGGATCTAGTTTAGGCAACACTAGTCAAGTATCTACACTGCGTGGAGGAGGTAGTAGTTTAGTATTCATAATGGAAGGACATGATCCCACTATCATATAACCAAAATTTCGATGAGAAGCAACAAAATACCCTGAGAAGCATTTGTTCATTTGTGCAAAGATATGGGAGGAAAAACATATCACTGATGAAGATACCAAACTCACATAGCTAATGATTACACTAAAAGACCACACACTAGACTGGTACATGATACTAGACACAAAATGTGCCCCTGGGATGACAAGGATACTGGCCGACATTAAGAAATTATTGATAAACGAGTTCCAAAAGTTGAGCTCAGAGGATCAGTACATAAATGAGATGATTGAAATAAGACATAAACCAGGAGAATCAGTATGGGATATCGATTAGAGGTTCAAGAGACTAAAAGGAAAACTAAAATACCTTATGACCAAGATACAACATCGACACCTATTTGTCAACTCACTACTCCCACACTTAAAATATCCCCTAGGACAACAGAAATTTCAAATGCAGGCAGAGGCTCTGTAGGCAGCCTTGCAACTGGAAGAGAACCAGTACCATCAGAAGAACCTAGTTATTGAGGAATTGAAGGAGGATTTGAAGAATCTAACATTTCAGTTGAACCAGAATAAGAATAAGGACAAACAAGAAGTCATTTGGTGCACCGCATGCAGGACGAAAGGACACCACAAGAACAAATGCCCAACATTCGTATAGTATATGGAAACATGTATGCCAAATCCTCTACCACAGGGAGGGTTATGATTTGAAATATGCAATAAATTGGGTCATGACCCTTATCACTGCACAATGATGTAGAAATACCAGACAGTTTTGAAGAATTCATATTGCACCTTTTTAATTCAGTAGGCCACAATGACAAAGATTGCAGAAAACGATAGCTGGAGGAAGAACAAAACGCGTGCATAGGAGGAAGACCTAATGTTGGTAGGGTTAGGGTTTTGGTAATACATTGTAAACAACTGAAGAGCCCAATATATATAAATAGAGATACACAGGTATCAGAGGGGGTTGATTCACTTTTGTATTAGTTCATTTTTTGTAAGACTCTATCGTAGCTAGATACGAGTTGATGTGTTATGTATTATGGTCATGGACCAAGTTTGTAAGATGTTGAGCTAGATTAGAGGAGAGGAGGAAGATATAAGGATTATATCGTAGGATGTGGAGCCTAGTGTGATCTTGTTTGCCTCATACAGTCTTACCCATTAGAGGGAATTGTAAGTGTGCGGGGCTGGAGATGTAAAATTATCATAATAAAAGAGCCAAGAGACAAATCTTTGTGGACGCAGCCCAAGAGGGGGTGAACCATGGTAATATCCATGTAATGTGATGAATGCATTTGCCTCTTTGCTTCTTTCAGTAGTTCATTGTTATGCTTAATAAATGAGTCAATATATTGTTATGAATTACGATTATGTTGTTCAGGAATTAAACTGTGAAATGGAAACGTGCACCCGTGAAGAATAATTATATTGCATTCACAGTTCATAGAAAATGGCTCTGTTTAATAAACCCCTATCTCATACTCAATCCTAGGCTATAAATACCTGAGTCTTACAGCCACCCATTTAAATCTATCTTGGGTGAGACTGCGCAGTACATTCTGCGTACTGTGTTGCCTTCTGGTTTACTAGGAGGGCCGATAGTTTTAGAGGCTTTGTTGGAAACCCAAAAGACATGAACCTTGGGTCAATAACTCAGAGAGTAGAAGAGAGCGGTTAAAACCCAACAAAGACCTAGTACTCAAATGGGATGCACCCAAACAAGACAAGGGCAAGAATGGAAAATTTGAAGCCCTTTGGATCGGTCCCTACAAGATATCTAAAGCATTTCCAAACAACACTTACAGGTTGCATAATTTGGAGGGAGATGAAGTTTTGGGCAACTCATTAAATGGGCACTTCCTAAAAATGGTTTTTTTTTAAGGCCGCAGTCAACGTCCCACCATTGTAAATACCGTTCATGTTTTATGTTTTTTTTGTTTTTTTTTTAATAGAAGACTTCACGACCTAACACTAAGGCATTGAAACCATAGAAAGAGTTCTTAGATCCTCATAGGGAGGACTCTATCCCCCATGGAGCCTAATGTTATCACATAAAATTGTCAAAGTCTTGTGATTTGTGTTTTCTACCTAGGTCTATTATTTTGTCCGTCTTTCCTCCTTTTGCAAACCCGATCGTAGGTTTTCTCTCCCGGCTAGTAGTATTTCTTCTACTTGCATCCACTCATTTTATCAACCTATTTTCCTCATTGGATCATCTAAAATCCATTGGTCCTAAGCCCTTCTATTTTCCCCTAAAGGTGATCATCTTTATCCTTATCCATGTCGTTGATCCTTTGAGCTTCCTGAGCCTTTATCTATTCATCCAAGTAGTTGTTCACAAACCCTAGTCACAGCCACCAAGTGCAACACTTGAAGTGGTTTGAGGTGGACACAAATCAAGCGAACGGGAAAATATCATCTTTAAATGACAGATATCCTTCAAGAAGATCATATCGACGGCCACCAAGTGATCGGAATCATGAATTTACACCAATTTTAGCGTCGAACAGAGTTCTGGAATTGCGAGGCCGATCTGAGCCGTCGATCCTGGAAAGGACATGTGGTGCAAGAATAGCATTTCACTGACTCATAGAAGGGAGTAGTCAACGGGATGAGTTATGAGAACTTGTGAAACATGAGGTCATGAAATGATCTAGGTCGTCTGATTCAAAAGGGCATGTGGCGCAGGATCCGAGACAAAGATAAAGTCTTCTCAGAAGGGTTGAGGTGAGAAGTGCCGATGGTATGAGGTCCCAAATGCCGATGTGATCTAGGTCATCTGATCAAAGGGAATGTGTGGCACCCAATCTAAGGAATTTCAATTTCACAACTTGGAGGTTTGAGCATGAAGCACCTCGTGAAATCACGAAATTCGAAATTGTGACGCGCCTATGAGTTGGGCCCACGATCATAACTCGGGGTCATATGGAAAAGTGGGGCCATAAAGAAAGTAGGTTTATGTCAAGTAGTAGGTGGTTGAAGTGTTAGAGGAATCAATCGTGGCCATTAGTTTCAGGGCAGATCCAACCGTTGATCCAAATGGACCGTTCCATGGTTTCGGGCATCAGAACAATGTGAATCAAGGGGAGTGAGAACTATCGATATGAGAATTCCTGAAATTCCATTCGATTAATCACAAGTTCACAGCCCACGGTCGCATGGGGAAATGAAAGGAGTTGCAAAAAATACCAAAGCACTAGAGTTGGTCACTAAGAAATATCTGCACAACCTCGAGGCACTAGAATTGACTCAAAGAAATTATGGGCACTGCCTGGAACATTCATGGATGTCATATTTTGTCTTGGTCTTGGTAAAGGTAGTTAATGAAAATAGGGAAGGTGGTTGAAACCTCATTTCACCACATAAATGGAAAACATGGAAGACTTGGCCATGGGGGGTAGACTGTCAGCCTAAAATTCCCTGTCACAGATTTTCTTGTAAAATCCCATACCGTCTAAGTTCGCCTCTGATAGAGGAAAGCATGTGGAGTCTGATAGAAGAAGAAGAAAATTCAAATCTTTGAATGCAGTGGTCCAATCATGTCCCTGAGAGCCACAAGATGTTATGAGTATAAATACTCAGTTGTAATATTTTGTTATGGTTGATGGTAGAGCAAAGGTCCTGTATTGTAAAGTTTTAGTAAAGCCTCTAGCTTTTGGTTATGTATCTGTATTTGAGACTTCTTGTTTAGTCACATAAAGCTTTCTTCCTCGATCTGTATATGCATATGATACTGAATGTTCATGATTGAAGGATTCACATGGATTGTTGTGACTGTGTTGTAATGGATGTTTGATTGCATTACTGTTATAACGTTTTCAGTTTCCTGAAGTTTTGAATCCAAGAAGATTATTTTTTCTAAAATTTTCCTCCTTAGGTTGCTGGAAGACCGTATATCCACAACAGACCTCTTCACTCTCCTCAAGTTCTTCCCCCTACTCACCACTATACCCAACTTACTAACTAAATATAAAACAAGACCTCACCTGCTCATGCATATCAGTCTAGTTTTCTGAGTTAAAACGATATTTTCCTGAGTCTGCGTCCATTAGACCACCTTTAAACTATTCATTGTGACATAAAACTGATGGGTATCAAGCTTACCTCTGCAGCAATCCAGAGGTGACTTCTGGTGCTAACAGAAGGAATTGCAAATGCAAACTGAAGAGCTCTTGAAGAAGGGGTATATACACCCAAGTGTGTCACATTAGGGTGCCCCAGTATTATTTGTGAAGAAAAAGTATGGAACATTGAGACTTTGCATTGACTTCAGGCAGTTGAACAAGGTAACTATGAAGAATAAGTATCCTTTGTCGAGGATAGATGACCTATTTGATAAGTTGAAAGATAAAAAAATGTTGTCCAAGATTGATCTCGAGTCAGGTTATCATCAAGTAATAAGTAAAGAAGAATACATCGGCAAGACTACTTTCAAAACAAGGTATGGGAATTATGAGTTCACAATGGTGACATTTGGGTTATCAAATGCACCAGTTGTATTCATGTGTTTAATGAATGATATTTTCAAAGAATACTTAGATACGTTTTTCATTATATTTTTAGATGACATTCTTATATATTCTAAGTCAGAGGAAGAGAATGAACAACACTTGAGGATGGTGTTACAAGTATTAAGGGAGCATCAGTTGTATGCCAAATTTAGCAAGTGTTCATCTTATCAGAAGCAATTCATTAATTGGGTCATATCATTTCAGAGGAAGGGATAGTAGTGGATCTTGAAAAGATTGAGTCCATTAGAGGATGGCCAACACCAAATAATTTGACATAGGTCAGATAATTCATGGGCCTTGTAGGCTACTATAATAGATTTATTGAAGGATTCTCAAAGATTGCACACCCGATCACTTCCTTGAAAAATAAGGGGGTGAAGTTTTAGTGGACATTGGATTGTGAAAAGAGTTTTCAACACATGAGACAATTATTAACAAGTTATCCAATACTAAGGATTGTTGATCCAAATGAAGACTTCATTGTATGCACTGATGCATGTAAAGAAGGGCTTGGTGGAGTCCTCGGTCAAAATGGGTATGTGGTATGCTATGAATCAAGGAAGTTGAAAGAGCATGAAAGTCACAATGCTACTCATGATTTGGAGTTGGCATCCATACTGCATGCCTTGAATATGTGGAGGCAATACCTCATGGAGAAAAGGTTCGAGTTGAGGATAGACTATAATGGTCTGAAATATTTATTTAGACAACTAACTTTAAATGACAGGCAAATCGTGTGGTTAGAATTTCTCAGTGAATATGACTTTGATATAAATCATATCAAAGGGAAAGAAAACAAGGTGGCTGATGCACTTAGCAGAAGATTGCATGAGTTGCATGCTATAGCCATTAGCATGTACCAATAATATTTGAAAGACAAAATATTATAGGATGCAAAATCATAATTGCAATACATGGAAATAATAAAAAAATACAGCAAGGTATTTTGCAGTAGAAAAATGAAGACTATAAGCTAGGAAATGAGGAAATTTTCATGTAAAGGGGAATAATTTATGTACGAAATTCCCAAGAATTGAAAAATATGATATTGAGAGAAATGCATAATGTACCTTATGTTGGGCACCTAGGTTATCAAAAAACTATTGCAGTAGTCAAGAGCCAATATTATTGGACAGGCATGAAGAAAGAAGTTGTTGATTTTATTTCCAAATGTTTGGAGTGTCAAAAGGTCAAGGCTGAGCATAAACACCCAACTGGTTTGCTACAACCATTACTTGTTCCTGAGTGGAAATGGGAATTTGTAATAATGGATTTCATCACCAAACTTCCAAGAACAAACAATAAGCATGATTCTATCATGGTAGTGGTGGATAAGCTTACCAAAGCTGCCCGGTTTATCCTAGTAAAGCTCACTCAAAAGGAAGCCAACATTGTTGATATTTATATGAGAGAAATTGCTCGAGAACATGGTACACACAAGACAATTTTGTCTGACAGGGATCCAATATTTACATCAAATTTTTGGAAAGTATTATTTATGGGATTTAGAACAAATTTGAATTTTAGCACAACTTAACACCTAGAATCAGATGGACAAATAGATTGGGTGGTTAGAATTTCTCAGTATGTTGAGGATGTATGTGATGGATAAACCATGAAAATGGGAAGACTACCTACACTTAGTAGAGTTTTATTATAACAATGGATACCAAACATCTCTAAACATGAGCCCATTTGAGGCACTTTATGGTAGAAGGTGCAACACACTGGTAAGTTGGGACAACCTAGTAGATAGAGAAGTGGTTGGGATATAATTACTCAGGGAAATGGAAGAGAAAATGTTGAAAATAAAACAAAATTTAAAGGTTTCTCAAGATAGGAAGACAAGTTATGTTGATAAGGACATAACTCATAGGGAATTTAAAGTGGGTGACCATGTATTCTTGAAATTAAAGGCCAACAAAATTTTTCTGAAGTTGGGAAATTTTTCAAAGTTGGAAGCTCGTAATTGTGGGTCATTTGAAATCCCAGAGAGGATTGGGCTTGTAGCATACATGTTTTCCTTGCCTGAATTAATGTCTATTCATAATGCATTCCATGTATCATTGCTCAAAAATGATATACCCGATGATAATCATGTCATTGATTGGAATGTGATTCAGGTGGAGAAAGAAGGCACCTTTCGATTGCATCCAGTGTGCATACTAGACCAGAAGATCAAGCAACTCTGGAATCAAGCCATAGATCTAGTAAAAGTCCAATGGACCTGGTACAGTCCTGAAGATGCAACTTGGGAGCACAAGGATGCTATGCACTGAGGGCAGTGCATAAATAAGGGGGAGGGGAATGTAATACCCCTAAGCTGAACCCCTACTATAAATGTAAATACAACTATAATTAGGTTGGTGGGTCCAGATGCAGAAAGAACAAATATATTTTTGATGTAAATGAAAATATATTCACATGCAAATATTATTGAAAAAAAAATCACTGTGTGCATACCAACCATGTAAAAGAGAATGGGGGACTAAAATCCACTAGTTAGGGAGAGGGGGGATAAAATTTAAGGATAAGGGGATAAGCTAGGGAGCTTGAGCTAAAAATGAATATTATACTAATATTCCTTAAAATATAAAGTATGGATAATCATTTTTATCCTAAGTTCTAAGGATGGGGACAAGTGGGCCAAAGTAGCTCTAAATCTGACAATTGTCAAGTTGGGCACATGCATACAAAGAGCTTGGAATTAGTGCATATTCCATTCATTCCATCATTTCCTCCATTTCTGAACCCACGGATTTGAACTGCCCATTGTACCTCTCTTTCATGAGCAATGTACCTGTACCTTACCCAATCCAGTACTATACATGTACCTATACCTGGCTAACTCAAGAGATGCACTGAAGATACTAGTTGTCGGGCATGTGGGATATTGAAGAAGCAAGTTGTCTAGCCCATGAGAAACTCTCTCTAGGTGAGAGAATTATTGGGAATTTGTTTCCCCAAAGTTGCCAAACTACAGCTACAGGGATCTGAGACTTCTTGTCTGGCCTGGTGTTGAAGCCTTGGAAAGGAAATGGGCCAGCCGAAGGACAATTGAGAAGAGAAAGGGCACATTTCTTGTGGTGGGATAGGAATGTGGGGAATGAGGGACTGTAGGTTGTCAGTTTGAGTTGGCACATGTGAGAGAGATTTTCCTGTTGTCTGAGATACATCATCCTGGTTAATAATTATTTTACCTGGGTGGAGTTTAGTCCCAGCTTGAGGGTGACCCACTGTTGAGAGTTTTGATTAGCTTGGTCTAAGTTCTGGAGGAGCGTACAAGGTATGCATGGAATTGGTGGTCTTTTTATCAAAGATGAGTGTCAATTGTGTGTGAAATTACATGTTGCATTATTGTTTATGCATTTATTTTTATGGTTTTTTCCTGTGTGTGTGTTTCATGTGTATTTCATTATTATGTTGTTTGAATCTGGGCATTTGTAGAGTTTTTGTATGCTTTAATTTTGTATACAGTTTGAAATTTTCACGTGGCATAGCCAGAAGGTGATTGTGGATGCTACATCATCATTTCTGGTTTCCTCAAAGTTACTTGTTTCAACTGTGGACAGTAATGAAAATTTTCCTTTTTCAGGTGTTTGTGCTTGCCTTCTTCTTCTGGTTTTTACTCTGGCACTTCTATCTCCAAAATTTTTTTTCCGGTAGATGATTCTTTTGCACCCAATGGTTAGGTGTCCTAGAAAGTGTCTGGAAATAGTGTTGGTTGTTTTCTTCTTGTTATGCTTCTAGATAATTCCCTCCTTGATGTTCTTCTTCTTCTTCCTCTTCTTCTTGATTTAGTTCTTCATTTTCCTTTTCTCCAAAGATGTTTGAATTTTTTCTTTCCTTCCTAGTCTTCAACAAGTCTGTTTCATCAAATTTTACATTGATTTTTTCCACTATATTGTTGAGTCTTAGATTGTAGAACTTATATGATTTTATTTTTCATGAGTACCCAACAAATATGACTTTTTCCACTTAAGAATCAAATTTTGCAATCTTCTTGTCTTCCCTTTTATGTAACACTTTCTTCCAAACACTCTAAAGTGATTGACATAGGTCGATCTTCCTTTCCATAACTCGTATGGAGTTTTATCACTATTAATTATGATCAATCATATGTTCAATATATGAACGATTGTATGCATTTCTTGTCCCCAAAATATATCACTTATCTTGGAGGCATTCAACATGGTTTTGGCCATTACTTATATAGTTTTATTTTTCCTTTCAAAAACTCCATTTTGTTGAGGTTTTCTAGCTATTGATAATTATCCTTTTATTCCTTGTTCTTCACAGTAATCCATGAATTCATTTGAAGTAAACTCACCTCCATTATCTGATCTTAAGCATTTATTTTTCAAATCAATTTCAATTTCAATCAATTCCTTGAATACCCTAAAACATTTGAAATCTTTTGAATTTTTCTTGAGGAAGGAAACTTAGGTCATTTTGGTGTAGTCATTAATGAGTAGCATGAAGTATTGTTCACCATCCAATCGTTTTGTTCTCGTGGGCCATCATAAATCAATTTGTACAATCTCCAATGGTTTTTTTTAGAGTATTCCTTTGTCTTGAATTCAACTTTTGTTTGTTTTCCATGCTGACAGTGCTTTCACATAGTATTCGTTGTCTTTGTAATTGTTGACATTTATCTTACAATTTGCTTCTTGTTTATATTGACAATATTATCAAAGTGTATATGGCCCATTATCCTATGCCAAATCCAACTTTCATCTTCTTATCTCAAACAACATATTTCTTCTTCGATCCCATTCAATATGTATATGTTGTTTGGAGTCCTTGTCATTGTTGCCACTAGTCTTCTTGATCCTTATTTCCTTATCTCACATTCTTTTGAATTGAATATAAGTGTGTGTCCCTAATCACACATTTGTCTCACACTTAGAAAATTATACTTCATATTTTCAACAAGTAGGACATTTTCTGCCACCACATCTTTGTTTCCAAGATTCACTGTGCCTTTTCCTATAATTTTGGTTGAGTTATCATTGCCAAACATGATAGACCCCTCTTTTTATTTCTTTAATGTTACAAATATGTTTTTGTCTCCATTCATATGCTTTGAGCATCCAATGTCAATATACCAATGGCTTCTTCTATTTTGATCTTGTAAGGAAAACCCACATTCCTCAACCTTCAAATCTTCTTGCTTCCATTTCCAGGTTCTATGTTGCTCCCCTATATGATTGAATGGAACATGCCTAGTTTCCCTTGAAGAAACTATCAAATCACTTCTACAATTTCTGGTTGTGTCCAAAATTGTTATATTTGTAGAATTCAATTTCATAACCTAAAGCACCAAAAATGTTATAATTTTTTTCAAACGCCTCATGAGGATTTCTGGGATAATTTCCTTCATAATGATTCTTGGAATTTTCATAGCTAATTTTGTTCCAGGTGTTTCTACCTTTTGCATAGGCTCTACAATTTATGGCTTAATGCCCAAAATTATTGCAAGAATAACACAAGCCAAGAAAAATATGTTGGTACCTGGGTGTGGGTGGTCTTCTAGTTGGTGTCACTCTTCTAAAATAACAATATTCTTCATTACTGGTTGTTGATTCAATGTTCCTATGAGTGCATGATCTTCTTCTTTATTCTTCTTTATTTATGGTTTTTGTGTCCTCCTTTAGAGGCTTGATTTCTTCTTTCTTGATGGGACCCTTGATAATATCTGCATAACTTCTTTGCCCTGCTTTATTTCCTATCATCATAGAGCTTGAACCCTCATAAACATTATTTTGTTTGTATCCAAGTCCAGACTTTTCATAGAATGGTATTTTATTGCAGATGATTTCATCTAATATTTTGGTGTTATTGCCAAAATTTAGTTGGATGTCCTTATTTTATAGTTCCTTTCTTAGTGAGACTATTTCATCTTCTAGATTCTCTATTATTTTCTTCTTTTCTTCCATTTTCCACTTGAGTGTTTCTTCAATCACTTTGGCTTCTTTCAACTGAATCCTTGGATCTATGATAGTTTTCTTGGCTTCTTCAGAATTTTTTCTAGGGTTTTGAATTCCTTCCTTCAGTTTACTTAACTCTTCTTTGAGAGAACTTTTTTCTTCCTTGCTATTCTTAGATCACTTAAGGCATTGATCAATTATACCTCAAGATTCACTTCTCCTTCATTATTTTCAGTAGTTTCCTCTTGAGTCTCTAATGTCATGAAGAGTACTCTTCTCGATTCATTGTCACTATCGCCATCTTCATCAGATGAGGAACTATCATCTTTTAAATATAGGATTTTCTTTTTCAAAAATATTCCTTTATTTATTTCCTTGTCTCTTTTCTGATATTTATTTTCTTTCTTAGGAACTTCTTCTTCATCACTATCTGAACCCCTTCCATAAGTACATTTGGAAGAAAAATGGCCAACTTTACCACAATTAAAGCATTTGAAAAGAATCTTACCTTTGTACTTCTCAATTCCTCTTTTCAGCTTTCTCACAAAGTTGGATTCTTCTTCATTGTCTGAATCATCACTATTGTTGGAGTAGGGTTTTGACCTTGGCTTGTTCTTTCTTATATTCTTGGAGGATTTGAAAATTGCTTCCCTTTTGGATGGATTTTCCTTTTCTTTTCTCATTTCATATGTTGTAATTATTCCATTTAATTCATCCATGCTTAACATAGCCATATCTTGTATTTATTCTAGAGCTTATATTTTAGGGTCAAATATCGTTGGGAGATATCTCAATATCTTTTGCAAAATAATTGAATTTTCAATCTTTTCTCCCAATCCTCTTACAGTATTCACAATTTCATCAACTCATAGAAAATAAGTTGCAATATCTTCATCTTTACTCATTCTCATATGTTCAAATTGTCCTGTGTAAGTCTGAATCTTGCCCCCTTTGACTTTAGCATATCCTTCATAAAAATTGTTGAGATTCTCCCAAATTTCCTTTGCAGAATCACAATGCATAACCTTAACAAATTATGAACCTATTAGACCACTCGGAATATAATTTATATCTTTTGAATTATATTCGTTGATCTTTTTCCCAGCATTATTTGTTGGGGGAGAAGATGGTGTAGTGTATCCATTTACTACAACTTATCGAACATCAAATCCTTGTGCCTGCAAAAATGCTCTCAATCTTGTGCTCCAAAAAGAATATTTTTTCCCATCAAACAATTGTGTTCCATTTTTAGTAAATTCTCCTTGCTTATCCATAATATTCCTTCCAATGGTTATATTGTTTCTGAAGGAACCCACTATGATACCAATTGTTAAAATATTCAAGAATAATGAGAGGGGGGATGAATCATTATAGAGTTATTTCAATAATTTTAACCTTCAAGCACTACGTCAACATTAAACATTAATCATTTCATTCATCATCAACTAAAATCATACACATTTCACACACATGTTTTCATGGAAACCCAATGGGGAAAAATCCATGGAAACTTTTCTTAAGTAGTTTCAAGATTTTACAAGAACCAACTTGAAGGAAGCACCCACCCCCTGAGTTTTCCAACACGTACTAGGAGGAGACACCAATCCCCTTAGAATATTTTAAATGATAATACATTATCAAATCAATCTTCAAATACAATCCCACAATCACTTCTTAAATCTGCATACAAAACTGCTCAAAATTGTACCTCAAATATGAAAACTTGTAAGATTTGCCACGATCTCAATTTTTTGTTTTATATTCTTAAAATTGGATCTTAGATATTAGGATCTATTCTTATTCTAATGCAACAATTGAAATTCAATTTGGACCTACCAAGCTTCAAATATAATTGTTTTATCTTGAACACATGTTTGGGACTAGTTTCTGGATTAGTTACAAACCCTAACTTCCAATAAGTATAGCTCCATACTTGTAATGAATCAGGATCTTAAACTTGTACCCATTCTTATTCAATATATTCTCTAAAAAGTTTCCAAGTTTCACTCCTTTAATCATCCCCCCAAAAAATTATAGTGAAAAAGGAAATATGTCTCATTTTGAAGAAGAAAACCCTAGTTTTAAAAACCTCAACTTTGACTGAGTATAACTCCAAGCATGTAATGAGTCAAGACCTAAAATTAGTACCCAAGATTCTTCTCTATATCTTTCGAAAAAACTCTAAGTGTTTCTATCTAAATCGTTCTAGAAAAAAATTTATATAAAAAATGCCAAGATGACCTTAAAAGAAAACCCCAGAACAAATCATCACAAGACTTCATCTTCCCTTGGAATTTCGCTCTTCTTCACTTCATCTTCCCTTGGAAATTAGCTCCTCTAGGATGAAATTCACTCTTGTTCCTTGGATACATAAAATTGGTGTAATACAAATGACAAATTAGGCTCCTCTTATTTATATGAGCCTTCTCCACATGAGGGGGTACGACCAAGGGTCACAACTTTTGGGTCACACCTCTTCGTTAAGGATGGCTGACCTTAGGGGCTTCTTTACTTTACTTTAGGGGATTCTTATCTTGGCTTTAGGGGCTTCTTCAATCAGATTTAAGGGATTCTTCTCTTAGATTTATGGGCTTCTTCTCTTAGATTTATGGGCTTCTTTAGGGTTTCTTGTCTTGGTTTGAGGGGCTTCTTGACTTGACTTTAGGGTCTTCTTCAGTCAATTTTAGGGATTCTTTTGTTGGAATACTAAGAGAGGGGGGGGGGGTGAATCAGTATGAGAACTTTAATATCACTGTTAACCAAAGTGTGTAATCATTAATTTCATCAGTAGTATATCACCAATATATCATGAGCAATATAAATCAATAGAGAATAATAGACATCCACAAAAACATAGTACACCAGAGTTTATGTGGAAACCCAAATGGGAGAAAACCATGGAATGTTTTTCTTATATATAAAAAGAATGCATTCTTTGGAAGCAAAAACTTCCCAATTCTCCAGCTACAACTAGAAAGAGGCTATGACCCCCTATTTATAGGCTCCAACTTGAAGGAAGCTACAAATCCATGAATTTTCTGACTCCAACTAGAAGGAGGCTACAACCCCCTGATTCTCAGGCTCCAACCTGAAGGAAGCTCCAACTTCATGTTTTCTTCAGAACCAACCAGAAGGAGGATACAATCCCCTTTCCTTTCCATATCCCACCACCCTAAAACATAAGTGTATACCAAACAATCACTACCATAATCACTGTCACTACCATTGTGACATCAACATATCACAGTCACTGTACCATCAACCTATAACTATCATTGTACCATCAACTTGTAATTGATCATCAACATATGTTGTACCAAAACCTGTACCATACCATGCATCAACTGTGTACCAACAAATTTATTATAGCATGCATCAATAATGTACCATAATATATTCCAAATGTAGACACCATAAAATCAATTATGAGTAGCTAATCATGTACCATGTATATGTACCATATCATCAATGATATACAAGAATGTGCCTCAAGACAATATCACAAAGGTGTGCCTCTAACAAAGAACCATAACATCCATAGACCAAATAACAAGATTATGTCTCAAGCATATACCACTATTGGATGTATGAGATGACTCAGGTTCTACCTTAGTTCTCCAAGAAAACCCTCTTCACCATTGACCCTTCTGGTAAACTAGAAGGCTACACCATGCACAATGAAGTCTCACCCAAGATGACTTATGGGTGATTGCATGACCCAAGTGTCTACAATCATGTAAGGTATTAAGGATGTTCCTTTTACTTCTAATTCTATTTTAACATGCATTATACCATAGCATTCATCAAATCTACTATTTTATCCATTCAATGACATTCATTCTACATGATTATTATAGTGTGTGCTATCAATAAACTCTAACAGCTGAATTCGTCTATTCATTCATTCATCATTAAGCATAAATTCAACATATCACACATAGAGACACTATTTTTACCATGGTTCACCCCCTGGCTACATCCACAAAGATATTTTGCTTGTTATTATTATTATTCATCGAAAAGGTCCTACGTTGTGTGAATTACATCATGGGTTTATGAATGGTGATCCTAACCAGTGTTGCACCAATCTCCACATCTTGCAACCTAACCCTCAATTACATCTCAACATTGACTTCATCTAATCTCCACAACTCTCAACAAAACAGATACTTCGACTCAAGACTCAAAATTTCTCCAAAAGTAGGTTCTTCACAAAAATATACTTCATTGATTGACACCCCTAGCTACCGTATATATCCTCTATTTATCTTTAAAAAGTGGGTAAAAACCCTTACATTATGACTCAAAACCCTAATTCTAGGTGGAATCCATTTTTCCACTTTCTAATTGTCTTCCACACGGTTGGTCTTCAATCTAACCCTTCCTTACTTTGACTCTACGTTGATCTTCCTTAATTCCTAGCGCATTGCTTCCTTTTCCCTTTGCTGCATTGATTTTCCTTATTTCCTGGAACACACTGCTTCCTTTGGTCCATTCAATAGCTCTTATCTTTGTTTACTGCGTTGAACCCCAAAATTTCATGCTCCAACAGTCCCCCAAAAGTAACCTATGTCTTGTCCTGAGCCACTCAGGAAGTTTGTTCCTCCTGCATAGATTTCTCCAATTCTTGGAACTTATTTGCGAGTTCATCCACTTGTGTCTTAGCCTGCACACTCTTCTATGTCAGGGTATCCACCACCTACATTGTGACGTGCTCCTTTAGTAATTCTAAACTCTTCGAGTGCATTTTTTTCAGCCTTCCTTTTTTTGTATCCAACTCTGCTATCATATTTTCATCTTGCTCCTAGAGTGGTTCCAACTAAGCTTGTTGTGATTTCTTTTCATCTTGCATGACCCTTACCTTGGTGTATAATGTTTTCATCTCCTGCGTGCTTTTGAGCCTGTCTAAAATACTCATAGTATTTTGTCTCAACTTCAAATCCTACACTAAGACAGTCAACGTCTCTTCCCTCTAATCCAACTGCTATATCCCTTCATCTTCTTCCAGGATCGTCCAGATCTGCGTAGTCCTTTCATAGAGCTCTATTATTTATTTTACTTCCAGTGTAATTTTATCTATTTGTTTTGTTTCTTGTTTATCCCTCTCTGATCTAACCTATGGAGGGGTGGTTGGTGTTAGCTTCCCAACCAATTCTACTATCTCTTGTTTGTACCCCTCCATCGTATGTGCTATCCTCGTTATCTTATCTTCTACATTGATTTCTCCTACTAGTGCGTTATCTTAGATTGTTTGGAAGACTTCTTCAAGTATTTTCTCCAATTTAGTTGCGTGTCATTTTTCCTCCTTATGTTCAATCTAAACTTCTTTTAGGAATGTCTTGAGCACATCCTTCTCTTCCTTGGTTGTCTCCAAGTGTTTTTCATCAGTCCTAGCTCTGGATTGAACCTCTTGTGCCACACTCATCTCCAACGTATATAATTTCTTTGTTGGGATCTTGGATAATGAAAAGTACAACTATTCCACATCCTTAAAAGGTCTCTGCATGGTTTCTTCATCTACTTGTAACATGCTTTGAATTATCTTAAACATTGTGCTTCCCATTATTTATGTCTGGATTGTCTGCCTTTCTTCATGTATGGGTACCTGTTGCTCTTTACTTCTTTGTTATGTGACATTGAACTGTAAGCTCTCTAAGACATCTTTAACTTCCATTATCTTTGTCATGAGTTATTCTCTTTGGGATTATGTGACATAGAGTGCTTCTTCTCCTTAGTATTGCACCTTATCTACTACTAAATCCACATTGTCTTCTGTGATTGTGAGCTTAATGTGATTCTTTTTTTCCCTCATCTTCTTTCTCTGTTCTCCCATATGCATGGTTGATTTCCTCTTTTCTTTCTGCACAAGTTTCATTACCTATGATATACCTCCATTCCTTGTCTCATGGGTTGATATTCCATATTTCTTCTGTGTTTCTTTGTTTTTCTTTCCGCATTGTATGTTCCTATCACTGAGGCTCTCAGGACCATTTTCTTCTAATTCTTGTTCTTCTATAGAGTCTGATTCATCATCCTTTAAATAAAACTCTATTTTCTCTAGTTCCTCCTTACTTGGTAGGACTTCTTGTTTAACAACATCCTTCATTTCTCTAAATACCACATCTTGGCTATACCCTACCTTCTTAGTTTCTGGGTTCCAAAGCTTATAACCTTTGATACCATCTATGTATCCAATAAAGATACACTTTTCATCCTTTGTATCTAGCTTACTCCTATTTTCCATTGGAACATGAACATATGCATCACATCCAAATACCTTGAGATGCACGAGAGAAGGTTTCTTACCAATCCATACCTCTTCTGGAGTCTTGTCATCCAGCGCTAATGAGGGTGATTTGTTGACCAAGTAACATGCAGTACCCACTGTCTCTGACCATAATTCTTTCCCTAACCCGTCACCACTGAGCATTCACCTTTCTTTTTCCATCAACGTCATGTTCATCCTTTTTGCAACTCCATTCTGCTAAGGTTTATATGGAGTAGTATTATTCCTTTCTATACCGCACTTTATACATAATTCTTCAAATTCATTCCCGCAAAACTCTCTGCCATTATCTATCCTCATCACCTTAATTCTTTTCTCTATTTGATTCTCAAAAAGATCCTTAAAATATTTAAACATGTCAAAGACTTCAAATTTATTCTTGACGAAATATATCCAATTATTCCTCGAGAAGTCATATATAAATGAGATATAGTAAATAGATTTTCCCAATGATGGGACCAACATAGGTCCAAAAACATCACTATGAACTAGTTGTAAAATTCCTTCTTCCCTCATTGTACCATGGGGAATCTTACCCAATTTTGCTTCCCATATACACAATGTTCACAGAAATCAAAATCCAGAGAGCAGTTAGACATACCTTCAACCATACCTTTACCATGTAGTAGTCTAAGACCCTTCTCTCTGATATGCCCCAATCTTTGATGCCACAACATAACCTTTTTCTCCAAAGAATATAGAAGTTCTTTCTTCTTCAACTCCAATATCAAGAACAATGGAACTATTACACCCATCACTAATAGTGCTTCCTTGCAACTTATACAGAGTTCCAAAAAGAACTCCTTTCAACAACACCATTGCTCCTTGAACCATCCTATAGGTTTCCTTTTCAAATATTGTTTTTACCCCTGCATCATCCATTTTTCTTACATAAATCAAATTTCTGGCCAATATTGGGATGTGAATAACACCATGCAGTTTTCTAATCCTTCCATCTATGATCCTCAAATTGACTTTTCCTCGACCTAAGATTCTATTTGTGGAGTCATCACCTAGGAAAACATTACCTCCATCATAACTTTCATATTCACAGAACCACTCCCTGTGGGGAGTCATATGTGTTGGTTGTGGAGCCTGATTATCTTCCTGATTCAGAGGTCCTTGATTTCAGCCGTGTTTATACCCCATGAAGTATTTACACCCCAGAAGTATGTACACTCTTCCATGCGGAGGAGTGAAGAGGGGGGGAAAGCGGGCCCCCAGCAGGGGTTCGGGAGCAGCGTCCCCCGATGGGGGTTCAGGGGTGAAGCCCCCAAAGAAAAAATTGCCTTGTAAAAGTATATTGTAATTTCATTGTAAATATGGACCGTTCATTATAAGGTCGCAAATCTAACGGTAGTGATTATGTTAGGGTTTTTTTCCCTAGAAGGAAACCCTCTTTTATGAGGGAAATGTATTGCGGCTATGGATGATGGTGAATATTGTATTCTGAGAGAGGAGACTGAGAGAAAGAAGAGGAAGTTACAGTCAGTTTTGCTGTAGGTTGTATCCCTTCATTTGTTGGATAATAATAAAGGAAGGACCTGGCAATTTCTCTGGTGGACGTAGCCCACACTGGGTGAACCACGTAAATCTGTGTCTCTCTTGTATTGTGTGTCTTCTGTGTTTTGTTTCTACATTTGTTTTATTTTATTGCTCCGCGGTCCTGTATTTCTAACAATATGAAAGGATGCACCTGAGTCAACCAACCATGCCTCATGATCTACATGTTTCTTTGAAGAAGCCAAGTATACATCCCCTCCTTCTTCCTTGGAGGTCTTCTCTTCTGTAGAAGGAGATTCTTCAAATCCCTTCTTTTTCTCAACTTTGGATCTACATTGCTTCTTGTAGTGCCCTTCTTTTCAACATCTCCAACATACCTTTACAAACTTTTTGGGAGATTTAGATATAACCTTATACTTAGATCTCCCACTTGAGAACTTAGATCTATTTCTTTCCTCGGAGAGTCCTCCTTCAAATAATGCGTCTACGCTCTGTCCTTCCATATTATTCCATCTCATATCCTCTAACAACAAGGATGAGACCACTTCATCAAACTTCAAGGCAGTCTTATTACTACCTATCGACACAACCAAACTATCCCATGAGTCTAGTAAAGAACGCAGTAAACTGATACACTTATCTTCATCTGAAATTTTAATCTCAACATATACTAATTGATTTACCATAGTATTGAAGGCATTCAAATTCTCTTCCACTGAGTCTCTATCTCTCATCCTCGAGCTATACAATCTCCCCCTTTGGCATTGATGGAAATATCAACATTGATGTCAACACCAATTACCAATTATTGATGTCAACATGTAGATAAGGCATGCTCTACATCAATAGTCAATGTGATTATCTCTCCCCATCAATAAACATCAATCACATCAATGTGATTAAATCTCCCCATTTGACATCAATGGAAAAGGGCCATTCTCATCTTGGGGTTGCTTCCCTTGATTGAACTCTCCTTGGGGCTTCTCCCCCTATCTGAATCCCTTTGATCTTTCTCTGAATAATCTCTCCCCTTTTGAACAAGGTGTTGATACTGAGAGGGGGGTGAATCAGTATCAAGTACAATTTAAAAACTTTTTCAACTTATGCTTAAACCATTCAATTATATCCAATGAGAAATGAACAATAGTATAAGAGTTACACTAATACACCACAATACACCATGCACAATATATGAGAAATAATCAATAGTTATTGTTCAAGGGAAGTAATGACTTCCAAAGGTAGCTACAGCTTACAAATGTAAAGGGAGGGATAATCCTCCAAGAGGAATATACAATCCTCCAATATCAAGAGAGAGTTGAAATATCCATTCTTTCCCCTTCCTTACACCCAATAATATATGAGAGATAATAAAACTTTACATTAAATCATCATCATCAACCAATCATCACATAGAACCTGATAATGCTTCCTGAGACTTCTTCAATTTATGCAATTCTTCAATTCTTGGAGTACTCTGATCCTGTAGATAATATTACTCAATGTATTCTCTTAAACTCCTCCAAGTTTCATCCTTGAATCCTCCCCAAAAATAAGTTATAGAGAGAATGGTAGACCTTGTTCAATTCTAGTTTATTCAGGAGACCTAGCTTGTACAGAATGCCCTGCGCTCAATATTTAACATCAGATTTTGAAACACGTACACAAGAAACTACAGTCCGTACTATTTCCAATGAAATTATTCCCACATCACCTGGATTCTTGAATGAATAAGTTATGACTGTTTTACCCGGAACACTTTTTTATTGACTAGCTTCAAGACTGGTCACAAACCCTATCTTCCACAGAGTGTATCTCCATAATTATAGTGAATCAGGAGCTGAAATTTTTACCACAGGTACCTTGATATGTCTTCTCAATACCATATCAATTTCACCATCTGAATCATTCTATAAAACAAGTTATAGCAAAAATGGTAAGATGAACTGAAAATAACATACCTTAGAACACATCACCAAAAGACTTCATCCTCCCTTGAAATCTGGCCTTCTTTACTTCTGATTTCCTCTTAAATTCAACTTGTGTATCAAATGAATGTATAATGATATTTATTTATACCATTTATGTCACTTTATTTTAACATTAGGGCTGACYTGACAATTTCTTATTTTGTAATTCTTTTATTTAATTATCTTCGGGGCCTACATGTATTTCCTTCTTCAATTCACTTTGTCATCTTCAAAAATTCATTTCTCCTCAACCATGAGGATCCACGTGACATGCCACATACCACCAGAAACAAGATGATGTATATTATCCATCCACAGGTTTTGTATCTACATGTGCATTTTCCTTCATGTCCAAATACCTTCATCAATCTTGTGGTCCAAAACCCATGACTAGGGTTGACATCAATGACAACAACCAATATTCCAACACAAGGATATCACTCTGATGTAATGTTGAAGATAAATCGAACATACTCCCCCATGTGACCATTGCTCCCCCTAAAATTATGCTCCTGTTCTCTTTCTTCAAGTATAGGGCTCTTTTCTAGGTATGCATCTGATAAATATCTCCTCCTAGAATCATGGGAAGAAGAATGACTCCCCCTATGGATATGTCTCCCCTATCTTTTCTACAATATGAACATTGTGCTACCATATAATGATCCTTGGACCTGTTCATGCATCAAACTCATGCCATACCAAGCATCATGAATCAAAAGATATGTCAACAATGAAATAAAGAATCATGAGCAAAATATCAACCAAGTACATCCTATACAAAATGTGTGCTCATCATGCACAACACCTATGTACATCAACATCATGCAATGTGCCAAAAGATATCATCCATGGAATGTATCAATCATATGCCCTTATCAACATGCCAACATGTGCATCTACCAATATGCCAACCATGTGCATCTACCAACATGCCAAACAATGTATCATATCACTCATGATATGTCTCCATCATGAACCAAGTGCCACAATCAGGTATCACAAACAAATGCCAATTGTTTTGCTAATCAAGTAGTACCAATGGTGTAGTATCATCAATCATATGCCATCTATGAGTGTACCAAACATGTATATTACCATGCACCAATACGACAAAATGGTGAATCCCATATATGTATGCCAAATCCTCCATAAAAAATGTGCCAATCAAACTACTAGTAGGTGCCTCTTCCAATGTACTAGAAAAGTACCAATCATCCATCAACTATAGATCAACAATGATGTACAACATGATCAACTCATCAACTCACCAAACATATGTACCAATATGTATCCCAATCCACATGAAAAATGCATGCACCATGATATCAACATATGCTTCCAATAATACATCATAAGATATATCAATGAAACTCAAATATGTACCAGCCATGTACATCAACAGATCAGCATCAATCCATACTCATGGGTTAGTGTCATGCACTCGATATTTTATTTTACATAATCCAATAGATTAACACTTAAACCTGCAGCAAATAGTGTCAAAACCTGCAACAAACAATGTCAGACCCTGCAACAAAGTGTTATACCATCACATCAAGCTGCAATCCATGTGCATAGCCTTTTTCTCAAGGATTTACCACATATATGCGGTCTGTTGCACAACAGTTCACGTATGTACATGACCTATACACGATCATCATGCGTATGTATATGACTGATACCACTGTCACCCGCGTATGCCTTAGTAGATGACTTACTTGAGCTTCCCTTCAGTATTTCATTCTGCTATGGTTGCTCTGTCTTCTTCACCCACTTTTGTAGATGTCCCTTCTCCTCAGAACTTGAGCTCTGAGCATCCATCTTTTCAAATATGTCTCCCCTCCTTCATTCCTTCTTCTAGCCATGCTATTTGAATTTCTCATAATGGAATTTCTTCTTGTGTTCCAACACTCATGGGATTTGTGTCCAAATCCACTACAGTTGTAGCATCTTATAGTGTTACAGTGAACAACAATGTGTCCTACTTGATCACATCTCCAACACCTCATGGTGTTATAAAATATTCCATTATATCTCCTTTCATAAGATCCACATTCAAAATCCTTGTGACCATATCCATTACATGAATAACAATGCCCATGAAAAATACTTTCATACCTTTCCTTTGGTGTCCCAAGAATAGCTTCTTGATGTCTTCCTTGCTTTGTTCTTTTGAAATTTTCTTTGCCTTGTGTATATGGTTTCTTTGCAACATTGTCTTCCTTCTTTGATGAATTTACCTCATGCTTCTTTGAGGTGCTTGCTTCAACATTTCTATCTTCTCCTTTGTATCCAAGACCTGATTTATCATATGGTGATCTTTGACTTTCTAAGATCTCATCCAATATTAGTGAGCTATTCAAGAGTTTGTTTGAATTTTATACCTTCTTTCTAAGGTCAACAATTTCAGCTTCTAGCTTACAACATGACTCTTCCTTTTCATTTATTTGATTCTTTAATAGTTCCTCTATTCTTTTGGCTTCTTCAATTTGGGTCTTGAGATGGACAATAATTTCAAAATGTTTTCTAATCTCATCATCTACCTTCACATTTTCCTTTTCATTCTTTAGTCTTGTGCTTTCTTCTTCCTTTTCTTCTAGTTGAGTCTTATTTATCTCTTTGAGCATTTCCTTTAACATCAAGATGTACCTTTGACTCCTCCTAAGAAACTTTTTAGTGTTATCCGAAAGATAGTTATAGTGTGTATAAAAATGATCACTTATATATCTATATAAACCCTCTTCAATTTCCTTTTGAAGTTCTAATAGATTTTCTTCTATTCTTTCCATTGGATAACTATCATCAAACTTTACACAAACTTTTTCTAGATCATCTTCTTCACTTGAAAAAAATTCAACATCATCACATTTTGAATCAATGCAATCAAGAGTCTTTGGAGATTCTTTACCTTCATTTGCAGTATCTTCAATATATTCCTTCTTTCCAACATCATCACATGATTCTTTTCCTTTAAAATCATCACATATGCCATCAAGAGTTAGAGATTCTTTACCTTTGATAATCTTGATGGAGTGGTATTCAACATCTTCTTTCTTTTTTTGATATGTTTCCTCTAGCTTTAGCCATATATCCTTGGCGGAAGTTCATTGTCCCGTGATCTCTTTGATAGGACTTGAAAGTCCACTAAGAATGGTCTTGAGATCTAATGCATCATTCTTCTTTCCTTCCTTTTGAGCTGCAAACTTTGACTTGTTCTTCAATGGAAATGATCCACCAATGACTGCCTTCCAAATAGTTGTTCCCATTGTCTTCAAATACACTCTCATCTCTATTCTCCAAGTAGAATAGTTTTCCTCATCAAGGATTGGTATTTAATCATCCATTTGTGCGTCTATGGATCTCCTTCAAGCTTGTTAAGGTTTGTAGTGAAGGCTCTCTCTGATTCCAATTGTTGGACACACCTACCACACTTAGAGGGGGGAGTGAATGAGTGTGGGGATCTTTTTCCCCAAACTTCCCTCTTACACAAAAACTCCTTAGTTAACATTCAAAATTTGCTCATTACTCATTGTTTTCATTTATAATCAGTTATATGTGAATACATATCAACAAAATATATCAACAACATATCATCAACAAATCATCTCCACAAGGAACACAAAGAACACAAGATGTATGTACAATTTTTCTTTTTATTATGGATTTCAATTCAGGGGTTTTTCAGCAACAACTAAATAGAGTAAAACTCTACAAGATCACTAGCTCTATATGCAAGACTCATCTTACATTCTCAGCACCAAATTAGATGAGGCAACAATCCTCAACAGATATAAATATGTCAACACAAACAAGTGCATCAACCATGCACCAACTTGTGCCAAACAACCTATAATCAACCTGTACCATAAACAAGTGCATCCAACCATGTACCAAGTATATACCAATCATGTGTCAAATAATAATCAACAATGACTCATCAATATGTACCAACATCATCAACTATACCCCTTATGTATGTGCCAAATCATCAACTGCTTGTCTCAACCATGACTAGTTTTGGATTAGTCAACAACCCCAACTTGAAATAATCATAACTTTGTACTTGTAATGAATAAATATCTGAAATTTATAGACAATGTTATTTATTGTTTTTTATTCCATTCCTCTAGGTGGAACTACTTGGAACCTCTCAGAAAAGGCATTATAGCAAAAATGGCATACCTTGCTGAATTATGGCTTATTCTAGAGAGAAACCTTATAGAGAGTGCCCCACATGGAATATTTGTTTAAATGATCTAAACCTATTAAAAATAATACTATATATTGTACCCTAACCAACACATTTGGTTTCACTAAATTTGGATATGTTATGAAGAAGTTATGACATTTTTACCCGAAACACCTATTTTTGACTAGTTTCAGTACTAGCCACAAACCCTATTTTCCACAGAGTGTAACTCCCAAAATACAACGACCCACAAGCTGAATTTATTACCATAGATACTTGGGTATGTTTTCTCAATGGCGTAGCAATTTCATGGTCTGAATCATTATAGAAAAAAATTATAGCGAAAATGGTGAGATGACCTGTAAATAACATACCTTAGAAAGCACCATCAAAAGAATTTATCCTTCCTTGCATTTCGGCCTTCTTTTCTTCACCTTTCCTCATAATTTTGGCTTAGATATCCTTGGTTACCTAAAACACATATATATATTCAATATTCTCAAGTTTTCCACACCACAAATGCTCAAGAAGCTCTCCATCAATACTCCAAAAGATATTCTCACAAGAAGTTCTCCATTGATCCACAAAAAGGATGATATGCAACAGACCATTGCTATATTATTTATACTTTCATCATCTAAGTCACTTAACCCATTTTTAGGTCACTTAACCCATTTCTAGGTCACTTAACCTATTTTCCTTATTTTAGGGTTAACCACTTTCCATAAATAGAAAGTTCTCCAATACTTTATCATATAAATATTCCTTCTTGATTTTGTCACCTTACTTTATCATTTCTTGATTTTGTAACTTCTCTTGATTATTTAAATAATCCACCTTGACTTTGTCACCTTACTTTATCATTTAAATAATGATTTCTTCTTTTAGGACACTTAACCCATTTCTAGGTCACTTAACCTATTTTCCTTATTTTAGGGTCAACCACTTTCCATAAATAGAAAGTTCTCCAATACTTTATCATTTAAATATTCCTTCTTGATTTTGTCACCTTACTTTATCATTTCTTGATTTTGTCACTTCTCTTGATTATTTAAATAATCCACCTTGACTTTGTCACCTTACTTTATCATTTAAATAATGATTTCTTCTTTTAGGACACTTAACCCATTTCTAGGTCACTTAACCTATTTTCCTTATTTTTAGGTTTAACCACTTTCCATAAATAGAAGGTTCTCCAATACTTTATCATTTAAATATTCCTTCTTGATTTTGTCACCTTACTTTATCATTTCTTGATTTTTTCACTTCTCTTTATTATTTAAATAATCCACCTTGATTTTGTCACTTTACTTTATCATTTAAATAATGATTTATTCTTTTAGGTCACTTTGACTTCTTTGACCTTGGGGGCTTCAAGCCTTCATGTTGGGGTCCTTCATCTTCGTAAGGCCATAACTCTCAAACCATGAGGATTTATGTGACATTCCACATACCACCAAAAATGGAAAGACAAGCACTATCCATCTAGAATAGTTTCACCAACAATTTCCTTGATCTTCGTCTCATTATTCCACATACAAGCATGGGTCCTCCAACCATTCTTCTAGGATAACACAATCCGTAAAGCCTCTTCCTGTGAGGGCTTTCACCATAAGGGGACCATTGCGGAGTTCATCTATTTTTTCACCTTATAAATCATGATATGAAAATAATGAGAGCAAGGGTCCTCCAACCATTCTTCTAGGATAACTCAATCCACAAAGCGTCTTCCCGTGAGGGATTTCACTATAAGGGGACCACTCTGGAAATCATCCATTTGTGCACTTTATCAATCATGATAAGACAATAATGAGTCATCTATACATTTTTCCAACAATTCATCATATACCAATGAAACCACAACGATCCATCTTCATCATGTATCAATGACAACTCATTGATCCATCTTCATCATATCAATGACAACTC
>ML776581.1:3451783-3472675 GCA_009831015.1 Picea engelmannii
GTGATGTTTTATTGTTTAAAATCTCCTGATTATCACTGAACCAGGAAACGGCCTGCTTGTGTCATTATTTTCTATTTCGAGTTTTAAAGTTGTTCATTTAATATCTGACCTGAACATCTGAAGCGACAAACTCACAAAAAACCATTTTATGAAAATTATAAAAAATTAACCATCTATGACAGTCCCAAACGCTCGACAACCGAACGTAGCTATAGGTTTACAAGACCAAACTAGTATTGCATTGAATCTCTTTAATACTATCCTGCAAACCGCCAGAAACAGAACCGAATTAGAACAATCGTGGGTAGCAATAGAACGGGACATAACCATCCAAGAACAAAGAGAAGAAAGACAGAGACAGTTGAGAAACTGAATCTGATCGAGCCTTCCTTGTCCTTTGTTTTGAAAGAAAACACTATTATTTTAGATGCCTAGACGGTGTGTTTTATAGCCTTAAAACACAAACTCTGGAACAACATCACCCATTGATGGGATCGCATGTCATCTATGCTTTACTGTGTGTCATTCCCCCTTACACATACTCACTTGGCCTAATGGTGGGTTGAGTAATCAAAACCCACCTATCCTTTCCTCTGCCCTTAATGTGCCATATTGTGTAAGGGTGGACCCTTTGGGAGTTCAGGGCTTCGGAAATCTGGAGGTTTGGGGTGTAGTATCGTAGAAAAGACAAAAGTGACGAAGTTCGGAGCCACGTGACAAGATTTCGAGGTCCTTTGGGAGATCGGGATTTTGGGAATCCTGAGGACATGCATGTAGAAATAAAAAGGGGTGTTCAGCACTGAAGCATCAAATGTTGAATTCCCATAAACCTGTGTGTTAAACAAGGACGTAGTTCCACAGTTGGATTTAACAGTGGAATTATTTCCACCATAGATGTAGGCGCATTGGGGAAACTCTATGACTTTGGAGGACTTGGGATGGTACGAATGAGATGGACCAACATGGGTGCAACATGGCCCTTGACCAATAATGCCTGAATATATTTGGAAGGGCATAACTCCCAATCCAAATCTCGGATTCGAGAAAGGTAATAGTTGTTATATAGCTCTTGATGAGAAGAAGAGGATGAAGATCCCAGAAGGAGGATTCAATATCATTAAGGAAAGAGAAATTCTGATGCCCCATCCCTAAAAAGGGTACTTAGGGGCCGGGTGTGTTAGAAATTGGTATCATAGAAGGAAACAACACTTGGCCTGCTTGGGCTCATGAACGAGTCATGTAAAAAACTTATTAGAGAAATTTTAAGGGGTAACACCCTATCTTACCCCATTCATGAGAAGCTTATTTAAACCTCCACTGAAGAGAGGAATGAACCCTTCTATTGTTGTGATATGTTTTGAAATTCTGAATTGTGTGTTGTTAGTGTTCCAAGTAAAGAAGCTAACTTCACCTTATAAATTGTATGTGTTGTTTATAAACTAATAGATAATTAACTAATAGAAAAAAAATTATCAGCACTCAAGAGGTCAGTGGACAGCAGGAAAACTACAGTGTGAAGGATGGTGACACACCATGAATTGGGGGAAAGTTCCCACAATAGAGAAAAATAATTTGATGAGAGGAGGGCTTTGGAAACCCATATAGATTTGGTTGAAACCGTGAGAAGCCTCATGGCGGAATTACAAATTTATAAGGCTGAAAATTAAAGGATGATAAAGTAGTAGAAAAAGAAAACCAAAATTAATGCAGCCCTACTGCAAAGCCTATCAGATATACAAAGGAAGTTACAACATGGACCAACAACCAGTCACATGGACAGACATTAGACTAAGAAAACTCAAATTCCACCTGAGATATGAAAGCATGGTACTAAAAGTGGCCACACAAGGAGGAACAACTCAAAGAAGGCCCTACATGGAGCCAAGAGACACTCAACAGAAGAATCCTCTGGTGACGAAACTGAATACTCCAAGGAATCTTCTAGTAGAAAAACTACTTCAAATTCGCAGAGGAGAAAAAAGAATAGGAAACATTCCAAAAGCCATGACCCTAAAGAGTTTAAGAAATATAAACCGACCACTTTTGATGTAGAAATAAAGAATGGGGAAGAGGTAGAATCTTGGATACTATGCTTGAAGAAGTAGTTCAGAGTCCATGACTACTCTGAAAACTTAAAGGCTCGAATAGCCATTTTCAACATGAATGTAAAGGCCTCCATTTGGTAGGAGGACCTTACGAATGTGAAAGGAATCCATTAGAAGGACTTTTCATGGAAAGAATTTGAGAAATTCTTCAAGAAGAAGTATATGTTAGAGAAATACTTTGATGGGAAGACCAAGGATTTCTATGAACTCAAGCTGGGACAACTCATAATAGATGAATATATCAACAAATTTCTTAAGCTGATAAGGTATGTGCCCTACATAAACAATGAAATGGTAAATATCCAACGATTCATTAGTGGACTACCTCAGTCCTTTCAGGACATAATTGAATTTGATGAACCCAAGAACTTAGAAGACATTATCCGGAAGGTAAGGTATTCCTATGAGCAGTTCAAGAATAAGACAAAACCTCATAAGGATCAAAAGAAGAAAAGTAATTTGGGATTCAAGAAGAAGGGGTTTAAAACCTCAATATTTAAGAACCATGGGAAAATTTCTAAGATGATCCTTCCTACTAAAAGTGTATATCAGCAAAATTTCCCATCTCAGAGTGGTAATAGACCCTTTGGAGCAGCCACAGGTAAGACCGATAACACAAAAAGAGAACCCTTGAAATGTTTGGGTTGTGGAGAAGAACATCTACTGAAGGACTTTCCTCATAGGCAATAGAAAAATAGGAAGGTCTACAACATCCAAGAGGCTACCACAGTCAATGATGTGGATAGGATCATGCCAAAAATTTATAGAAAAGATAACCACCAAGCTTTAGTGGTGGAGATGGAAGGTATGATTTCCAACCAACTAGTTTCCATTTTAATCAACCCTAGTTCTAATATGAGTTATGTTTCCCCTCAAACTATTGAGAAATGTAAATTGTAGAAAATAAATCATGCTAAATCATGGTTGGTACAACTAGCCACTAGAACCAAACGAAATGTAACATAGTTCATACCAGCATGCCAATTCATTATGAATGGATTACCCACCCAAGCCACCTTAAACATGATCCCTTTATGATATTATGACTTGATGATAGCCATGGATTGGTTGGTTGCCCACATAACCAAGTTGGATTGTTACAATAAAACTTTGGAATGTAAAGATGAAGGGAGAAAAATAACACTATAAGGGATTCAAAATCCTGTCTTAGTGAGACAAATATCATCCCTTCAAGTGAAGAAGTATTGCAGAAAAGGATGTCATTTGTATGAAATACAAGTGTTGAAATCTATTGAGAACAATAAACCAAGTCTATAGGACCATCCCATATTAAGAGAGTATAAATATGTGTTTCCAGAACAGGTACCAGATCTACCTCCAAGAAGAGATATTGACTTTTCAATAGAACTTGTACCGGGAGTGGTGTCAGTGTCTAGAACACCCTATAGAATGAGTACACCAGAGTTATTTGAGCTCAAACTACAGCTAAAGGAGATGTTGGACAAAGGATACATTCAGTCTAGTGTGTCTCCATGGGGAGCACCAACCTTGTTTGTGAAAAAGAAGGATTCCACACTCAAGTTTTGCATATACTATAGACAACTCAATAATATGACCATTAAGAATAAGTATCCCTTGCCAAGCATCGATGACTTGTTTGACTAGGTAAGGGGTGATACAATTTTCTCCAAGATTGACTTGAGGTCTGGATACCATCAAGTTCGAATTAAGGATGAATACATCCACAAAATAGCTTTTAGGACAAGATATGGGCACTATGAATTTGTGTTGGTGCCATTTGGGCTTACCAATGCACCGACCACTTTTATGTGCTTAATGAATAATGTACTCAGTAATTTCTTGGATATATTTGTGTTGGTTTTCATTGATGATATCCTAATATATTCTAAGAATAGGAAATAACATGAAGAAAATCTCAAGTTAGTGCTCCAAGTACTAAGAGAACATCATCTCTATTCTAAGTTTAGTAAGTGTGACGTTTTCCAAAAACAAGTCCATTACTTAGGCCATGTTATTTCTGAAGAAGGAGTGGAAGTTGATTCTGAGAAGATCAAATCCATTATGGATTTGCCTACCCCAAAGGATGTATCTGATATCATATCCTTTATGGGCCTAGCGGGATACTACAAAAGGTTCATAAAGGGACTCTCCAAGATTGGTTTCCCGATCACTTCCCTTCAGAAAAAGGGGGATAAATTCATTTGGACATCATAATGTGAAGAGATATTCCAAGACCTGAAATACCTTCTAACCAATCCAACTGTATTGAAGATTGCAGACCCAAACAAGGAAGGGCTTGGAGGAGTCCTTACGCAAGAAGGACATGTGTTTTGTTATGAATCCAGAAAATTGAATGAGCATGAAATCAATTATGTGACCCACGATTTGGAATTGGATTCCATAGTACATGCTTTAAAAATGTGGAGGAACTACCTCCTAGGTAGAATATTTGTGCTTATGATAAACCATAGTGGGTTGAGATATATGTTTCATCAACCAAAACTCAATGCTAGACAAGCTAGATGGATGGCTTTCCTTAGTGAGTTTGGTTTTGAAATCAAACATATCAAAGGAAAATAAAATAGGGTGGTTGATTCCCTTAGTATAAGTATGAAATTGATTCACTTGGAAGTTGTAAGAACCTGTGAATCAGACATCAAGAAGAGAGTCAAAAGTGCACAAGAAACAGATGCATTTTTTAAGACTTTGAAATCATAATTAGAGCAAGAACCCACAGGGCTGAAGTATGAGGGTTATCAATTGTTGAATGATGGCCTACTAACTTACAAAGGTAGGTTCTATATTCCAAATTGTGATGACTTGAAGAGGTTCATAATGGATGAACTACACAAAAGACCATATATTGGCCATCCTGGTTATCAAAAAATGATCACAACCACTAGGAAATTATTCTATTGGCCCGGACTAAAAAAGGACATAGCCAATTACTTAGCTAAATGTCTAGAATGTGAGAAGGATAAGGTAGAGCACCAGCATCTAGCAGAGCTATTGCATCCCCTACCAATCTTAGATTGGAAATGGGATACCATCTCCATGGATTTCATCATAGGGTTACCAAAATCAACCAAACAGAATGATGCCATCATGGTAGTTGTGGACAAACTAAGCAAGGATTCTCACTTTATTCATGTCAAATCAAATTTCAAGGAAATACATATTGCCAATATTTTCATGAAGGAAATATTTATAATGCATAGCATGCCTAAAGAAATCATATCCAACCGAGATACAAAATTTTCTTCAAACTTTTGGAAATCTCTATTTGTTGGATTTGAAACTAAATTGTTATTTAGTACAACCTAACACCCTCAAAATGATGGATAGAAAGAGAGGGTAAACCAAGTTTTAGAGGACATGTTAAGGATGCATGTAATGCATCATCCCAAGAAGTGGGAAGACTATCTACCACTGGTAGAGTTTTCTTATAACAATGGTTATCAAGAGTCATTAAAGATGAGCCCTTTTGAGTCCCTCTATGGTAGACAATGCAATATTCCAATAAGTTGGAATAACCCAGTAGACAGAATTACAATTGGGAGAGATATGCAAAAGGAAATGGAACAAAAAGTAATTCAGATAAAACAGAATCTGAAAATAGCTCAGGATAGATAGAAAAGCTATGTAGATAGAAAAAGGACTTCCAGAGAGTTCAAAACAAGGGATCATGTGTATCTCTGAGTTAGGCCTAGGAAAATTTCCTTGAGAATGGGATATTATGCCAATATCGCACCTTGGTATTTTCAACCCTTTGAAATTTTGGATAAAGTGGGACCTGTAGCATATAGACTAGCACTTCCTCCGACAATTAAGGAACATAATGTTTTCTATATTTCTTTAATTAAGAAATATGTACATGATTCTAATTATATAATTGATTGGTTTGTGATTTAGGTGGAACCAATGGGAGAATTCCCACCATAACCACAATGCATAATAGATAGGAAGGAAATCCCACTCAGGAACAAAACCATTGTACTAACCAAGGTGTAGTGGAAACACTTTCTTCCAGATGAATCTACATGTGAAATGGAGGATGCCATGAAACAAGCATACCCATTTTTGTTTACTTCTATACATACAGAGCACATTGGCAGGTAGAATATCGAGGACGATGTTACTTTAAGGGGGAGGGGATTTTAATACCCATGTTTCCCCCAACTTGTAAATATAACTATAGCTTTCCAAAAGACTGTGGCAGACTGAATATGTGTGAATGTTGGATTTGATGAACCCTTTTGTTATAAAAGGTAATGTATGTATTTATGTTATTAATTAAAAATGGATAGTGTTGCATAACTGTTGAAGGGGGTGTTTTCCAAGGCAGATCATGATGCTATGAGATATATGGTGAGGGGAACCATAAATGTTTGAGATGACCCCCACCAGACCAGTACCTTACTAGATTTAAATTACTTAGACCCAGAACAATCCTCTGACCTAGAAATAAGTTACCAGTCAGGATGGTAGTTGGAAAGTCCTCCCCAATATTTAATGAGGATATGGGAAGAGCACCCATCTGAAAGACTTCCTGACCTGACCATGAACTGGGGAATCAGACCCATGAAATATTGATGAGGAAGGAAAGAAAAGAAGGAATTTGTGGGAAGAGAGGACAGGTGAAGAAGAGGAGTTGAGAGACCATTCTTCCAAAAAAGAGAAGAGCACATGCAACTCTTTAGTTCATAAGAGAACTGCAAAAAACAATATATTTCTAGGTGCAAGAAGTTGCTAGCAGCATTTTCAGTCCAACCTGATAAATAGGACTATAGGAAGATGAGTGATTTTAGAAGTACGCATTGCAGGCCCCCTTTCTTGGTAGAGAGAAAAAAAATTTTCCAAGTTCTCGTGGGAGGAGGAGAGTAATCTTTATCCCTGACTGTCACTGAATAATAAAGAAGAGCCTCTCATAGCATCATGGTCTAGCTAGGGGTTGGCTAGTGGTAAATCCGTTCAGGAGTGGTTCTCCCTATGGTTGGGTGGAAATGCGAACCCCTCTTAGCAGTTTCTTCACTATCTGGTTTTATTGATAAGTATTCTTTTATCCTATGTGTGAGAATTTAAATAATGATTGAATGTTTGTGTCTATGAATAAGATTTGGAGTGTTTGAATTATAACGGAAATGCTTATTATTCTTCTATAAACCCCTGCATTTGAATGGTTTTAAATTTTCCTCTACTTAGCAGTAGGAGACCTATTAGACATGGGTCTATAAATGAATCTAAGAATAAGGTTACGATCTTTATATTGGTTGGAAAATCCTTAAGGGAATTTTTTCCTACAGATTGACTTTGTAATGCAATGAGTCAGGGTAGCTTTAGTTGAAATACTTCAGTCATGTCGATCCCTCAAACTTACCTTCGCATAATTACTAAATTTGAGCTCTATGGAGGGAAGGTGCCTCTTTCAAACCATCTGTCTGTGTGACCGAGGACTCATGTCCATGGCCCTAACCAAATAATGGATAAGGGTAGAGTGTGCATCCTTGAGGCTTGTTAGAGAATCAATATGACCAAGACCTTTGAACCCTTTGCTAAGTCTGAAAGGAGCTAAGATTTTCTATCTTCGGAACTCCGGGAGTTCTGAGCTTCAGGATGCTATGACTTCACAAGCTCCCAAACCAATTGAACTAAACATGTTGGTTTAGTTACCAGCGAGGTTGACCGACACCTGGTGGTTTCCCTAACCATGACAGTGGGATCCATCCCACCATTAAACCCTGACTCACTTATCGGTTACGAAGTAATGTGAGTCGTAGATTTGAGGGTACTCGGGAGCCTCCCTTACCATTGGATCTACATCGAGGTCATTCCAACACTGACCACTTCGAGAGAACATCGGTTTCATAACACCAAATCCCCTGAATGTCGAAGTTGTGAATTAATATTAGTTGTGTATTTGGGGATTCCATTTAGAACCCCTCTCAATTGTCCATTTAACCAGTGGAAGGACTTGTGTATAACACTTAGAAGAAGTCCTACTTCGGGTGAAAAGGAGTGTTAAGCGAGTAGAACCCTTGAACGTCAAACTAGAAAAGTGATGAAGAACGAAGATATGGGGATGCTCCGAGATCTCCCATGACCATTATATCTAAAGCACGGTCAATCTGGCGATGACCACACCGAGAGAAAGGGAGTGTTAAGCTGGTGAAACCCCCGAACACCAAAGTCGCAAAGTAATATGAACTGTCGATCCGAGGATGCTTCGAGACCCCTCCTAATCGCCAGATCTAGATTGTGGTCATCTTGATGCTGACTACTCTAGGAGAAAAGAGGAAGTTACACAGCGGATTCTCCAAACGCCGAAGTTACAAAGTAGCGAAGCTCATAGATTTACGGATCTACGTGGACACATATCGACCGTGGGAATTAACGGGTGTTGGAAGGTTGTCATTCCAGAGTGATGTCACACGTACGGTGATGTGGAGCCATGTTTGATGTGCCATGTGTCACCTTGATTCGTTCATTTCACAGACCCTATGTGCCCATTAGAATGTGACATGTGTCACCCATTGATGGGGCCACGTTTCATCTCTTCCATGTCACGTGTTATTCCCCTGGAACATACTCTCTTGGAATAATGGTGGGTGGAGTACTCGGGACCCACTTGTCCTTTCCTCTATCCTTAATCCACCATCATGTGTAAGGGTGGACCCTTCAAGAGTGTTGGAACACATATATATTTCTAAACTTTAGAATTTAAATAGATTTCTTTCCCATTTAAAATAAAAACAACACGCGCTTGATTCTCACCGTCAATGAAGTCCCACATCTAATCAAATGATCCTAATCTCTTAGGAGTTATGGATTTTCCTACACTTTAAAGATTCAAATCACTAAATAATACTTCAAAGTTTCAAGTTTCAGAGTTTCGTACTTCAAGTGTTTCAATAAGCCCCACCTTTAAAGTTTCGATACGCGAAAAGCGTTCAACAGATCCTAGTCACCACATACACGTATACCTTCCTAAAATTTAACATGTCACTGCAGGAAGTGGCCCTTCGGGAAAAACAACAGAAGATCTAACTTGCAAATATACGAAATGCAAAGTCCCGAAATATTAAACCTTTGTTAAATAAACTAATCTCAATTAAAGGTAATTAATAGCTTTGCACACTCGGAGTTCGGATATCCACCATCCATCACTTCCTAAATTCATGAAGCCTGAACTCTCAAAATGTCTTAAGCATTAAACAGAGTTAATTAAAGATTAAATACAATTAGAGAATAATCAATCACTTTGTGGTTTCAAGCTTCAGAAATCATATATCGAGTTGTTATTGGATACCCCGAGGTCCAAAGGCCCAAAAAGAGTTAAGGTTAAATATGATTAATTAACGGGTTAAACACTATTAGCTCATGTTAATTTTTTCGTTGAATCATAGTTCGGGTAAATTCAAATTTCATCTATGCATATCACGATCACGAATTACCAAACATTAATGACATTAATATTCTATCTAGGAAAAATGATTTCAAATAAGATATGAGATCACCGCCCAAAATCTTTTCATTAAGGGAAGTAAACACATTGTCAGTGAAGGTATATGCAAATTGATGCACTTAAGGTGAAAAAGATATTGCATTCTGAATTCCATTCGTTCTTTTCACAGAGAAATCTTAGAAAGATAATAAGTTTTGCACATTTTCTGTGACAAGTAACACAGTTCTGAGTTTACTACTATCCTGGCTCCACGGAAAATGGTTAAAGCAACTAGCGAGAGCTCGAGCCAAAACACATATGTCCTCTTGGACACATCGCCGAGAGATATGGAGACCATAAGAATGTGGATGCAGGTCTGTGATATCCTACAATATGAGCTAAGAAACTGTCCAGAAGAGTCAGATTATGAAGGGACCAAAACTCAAGCAACAAAGCTCAAATACGTAGCCCAATCAGAGATTCATAAGATATCCACATGGCCGAGACTCATGCCATATAAAAACATGATAGGCTGGGCCTTAGATAACTTCGATGTCTCGACCAGGACCATCCGCAATTCACAAAAATTTGTTGTTGGATCTTTCCGACCAGACCATATCCAAGTGATGTACAAATTGTCCCCAGCATTCAAACACAGTTATAATGTCGCTTTCTTAAAGGAGTTCGATGAAGAAGAGTGCCCACAAGGTATAAATAATTACCTTGACTTGATCAAGGATTGGTGGGCACGCCCTGATAAATTCATAGTAGACACCCACAGAATATACACCACTGCATCCTTAGATGTCCATATGATGTATGTGGCCATGATGTTGTATCAAATTTTCAGTAAAGAAAACTCTGCTCACTTCCTTTTATCATGGGTAATGATCATGCATGAAGTTGTAGAGGGTTTGTCTTTCAATTGGGCCAAGATATTATCAAACAGTTTGGCCAAGGAAATCACTGAATATCAATCATTGAAAGCCAAAGGATGACCTACCCCATTTTACATGTTGACATACCTTATGGATGGTGTTTGTTATATGATGCCATTTCCTTTGATGGGTTGGAGATGGACTCCAACCAGCACTGAACGGATACATTTATATCACTCTGAGCTGTGGGAGGAGAAATCGAAGGACTTATTCTATGAAATCTACAACTATGTGGTGGTGTCGATGCATATTTCTATATACGGTTTCCCACCCTCTAGGATTTCAGACCAGATAGTGGCTAACCTAGGAAGAATAGTTGATTGGTACATTGAAGAACACTTCTCTTATATCAAGGTATATGGATGTTTTTTTCCTCCACGTGCCTTACCAATGTTCCTACCAAATCGATTGGTGTGATGAGAGGTAGCACATCAAACTGTGCTAGGAGGAATCAGTAAAGAGCTCAAGGCAGCGTAGAAAAAGGTTTGGCCCACCTCTCCTTTGCAGGTTGGTACTTTTTCACTGTTATATTTTGGCCACTCAAAGGTAGAGTTTGTGTCCCTAAAGGACATTAAGCTTGTAAACATTGAATTCAAGAAACACAATCCACAGAAGGTCGTATGAAATCACATGGTTGTGTACAATCTGAAAAGATATGAGCATGAAAATTCAGCACAGGATGAGATATTATGAGGGGCAAGTTCTTATCAAGAGGTGTTCAGCCGAGTCCAAACTCTGGCTCCAAATGATTTAGCGGAGCTACATAATTTTCAGAGACACCAAAGAAACAGTCTGCCAAAAGTCTTACAGGGAGAAGTTTCGACATCTACAGCCACACACGAAGTTGGAACCCAGAAGTTAGAAGAAGGAATTTCCAGTGGGCTAAACATTCAGGAATATTTGGTGAAAACAAAGGTTTTGACATAGAGGAAAAATACTGCACCATCAAATCAACCTGATGATCAAAAGGAGGCTCAGACCAAAGTTTTGATCAAAAATGGAGAGGATGCATCATTGTCTACACCAAAAATGTCAGCTACTGATACAGCAGGGAAACTACAGGCCACCCAAATAGGTGACTGTATTATTTCTTTGGCCCCTTTACAGATCAGTCAGGGGAACCCAAGCGCCGAAGTAGTGTTCATAGAAGATCTTACTCCTATTTCAGTTGAAGAGATTCCTCCTTCCAACTTCTTCTTCAGCAAGAAGAGGAGAGTTGTAGTAAAAAGAGAAACAAACCAAAAGGAAGGTGCAACTATCAACAAACATAGGTTGTTATTGGATGGACAGACCTTAGAAGAGGCAGACTTCGCTATGGAAGTGGCAGGCTCATTGGGATCTTTTGCCACAGCAAATCAGTATTCAGTTGGATATCTGAAGGAACAATTGAAGCAAAAGGACCTGTTGGTAAGTCAGTTGCAATGTCAACTAAATACAATGGAACAGAGTGTAAGAGATGATATGAATAGGGGTTTTAATCATATTAGAGCCTGTGAAAGACAGGAAATTCAGCAACTCAAGTTCGTTTGTGGCGCCCGGAGATGAATTCATTATTCCTTTCTCATATAGACTACAATGGGACATTCTCTATACCAATAACGTATGCGAGCATGAAGCTCTGTTCTTAGGATTAGAAGCTGCCAAGAAGCTAAAAATTGAAAATTTAATAGTCTATGGTGATGTAGAACTAATTGTAAAAAAGATAAGGAAACAATATCAAGACAAACATCTGAGGCTGAGGTCGTATAGAAATTGTGCCTGGGATTTGATAGAAAACATTTTCTCATTTTTTAATATTCATCATATTCCTAGGATACAAAACCAACAAGTTGACTCCCTAGCAAAAGCGGTTGCTACTTTTATGCCACCTACAGTCTTAAAGATAAAGTATCACATAGAAATGAGGCACAGGCCTTCAATACCAAACAATGTTCAACATTGGCGGGTCTTTGAAGACAATGAGAAGATCAAGCAGATTCTAGAAATGGTGGATGAATTCTCTGAAACACACATCGACTAGGAAAATCAAAATGACACTACTTGGATCATGCACGAAGGTGAAGATCCCCAAAAGTTCCAGGAAAAGATCGCTAACCATCTCATGTTGGTGTTGAAAAATAATCAAATTCCTAAGGGTATAATTCTGTTAGAGAGATTCTTTGATAACGAAGATATACCCCTAAATACTACCTTGCAACCTCAGCCCGAAGAGGTTGAATATTGTTTCGAGCAGCCAATTTCAGTAAAAGTCTCAGAGACACAGAGTTGAGATATGATATACTGGAAAAATAGGCATACGCAATGGTGAAATCCCTCAAATCTTTCAGGACTTATGTGCTTCATTCCAAGGTGAATTCCTATGTACCAACTAGCGTGGTCAAGGACATATTGATTCAACCTGACAGTGATGGAAAAAGAGGTCGATGATTACCCAAAATTTAGGAATTCGACCTTGAGGTAAAACCAACCAAAGTTGTAAAGGGTCAGGGCCTGGCTAAGATATTATCTGAATCAAATTTCAGAGCACTCGGAATAAATCATCTGCAAACTTACGAAGACTTTCCAGTTATAGAAGAATTTGATGTGCAGATACCTGCGACTCTGATTCAAGAAAAATTCTCTTCCTTAGCTTGGTATGGTGACATAGCTTCATATCTCCTGACTCTTCAGTGTCCAAGTGACATGAACCATTCCAAGGTGAGAATGTTGAAGTTTCACGTGGTAAAATATTGTATCATTGATAGCCAATTATATTGGAAGGATCCCCTAGGATTTTTATTAAGCTGCTTAATAGAATCTTAAACGGAGAACGACATAAATGAGTTTCATGAAGGGGTGTGTGGAGGACATCACGCCTAGAGAGAAATGACCTATAAAATCCTAAGAGTTGGATACTATTGGCCAAAATTGTTCACTGACATGAATACTAAAGTCAGAGCCTGTAACTCCTGTCAGTTGTTCTCAGGTAAACAAAAGCTTATCTCACTACCCTTGATTCTGGTCAAAATAGAAGCTCTATTTTAATAATGGGGTCTGGATTTCATCGGAGAAATCCATCCACATTCAATTTCATAGCATAAATGGATCTTAACCACCACAGACTATTTCACTAAATGGGTGGAGGCCATTCCAACACAAAATTCTAGAGACTCAGTGGTGATCAATTTCTTAGAAGAAAATATTTTATTAAGATTCGATAGTCCTTGGAAGATGGTTACTGACAATGCCCAAGGTTTCAAATCCATGGTGGTGATCAGTCTCTGTCAAAAGTACAATGTTGTACTAGGAAATTCCAGGGCCTACTATCCTCAAGGCAACGGATTAGACGAATCATCGAATAAAATCTTAATCACCATAATTAAAAAGGTGTTGACTGAAAATAAGAAAGCCTGGCATGTTCATTTGAAATATGCTTTGTGGGAAAATAGAATCGGCACCAAGAATTCAATCGGAATGTCTCCTTTCCAAATGGTGTATGGTACTGACGTAGTCCTCCCCATAAACCTCACTCTTCCTGTGATGAATCTTTGGCAAGACTCAAAAGAGGAACCTGATGATGTCACCAGAATAATAAACCAGTTAATTGAAGTCCAGAAAAATAGGGCTGAAGTGGTTGAGAAACTTTAGAAGTATCAAGATAACATGAAAGACTTGTTTGATAAAAAATATAAAGATAAATAATTTCTCCCTGGCGACCTAGTGTTGAAGTGGGATGCTAGAAAAAAGACGTTGGAAAGCATGGCAAGTTCGATCACATCTGGTTTGGACCTTTCAAGATCACAGCTTCTGAGGGAAATAATTCATTCTTATTAGAGAACCTTGATGGGAAAATACTTAGCACCCCTAACAATGGGAATTACCTCAAACACTCAAACCGTACACTAATCTCAATTAAAGGTAATTAATAACTTCACAGACTCGAAGTTCGGATATCCACAATCCATCACATCCTAAATTCATGAAGCTCGAACTCTCAAAATTTCTTAAGCGTTAAACGCAGTTAATTAAATATTAAATACAATTAGATAATAATCAATCACTTTGTGGTTTTGAGCTTCGAAAATCATATATCGAGCTGTTATCAAATACCCTGAGGTCCGAAGGCCCGAAAAGAGTTAAAGTTAAATATGATTAATTAATGGGTTAAACACTATTAACTCATGTTAATTTTTTCGTTGAATCATAGTTCAGGTAAATTCAAATTTCATCTATGCATATCACAATCACGAACTACCAAACATTAATGACATTAATATTCTATCTAGGGAAAATTATTTCAAATAAGATATCGGATCACCGCCGAAAATCTTTTCATTAAGGGAAGTAAACACATTGTCAGTGAAGGTATATGCAAATTGATGCACTTAAGGTGAAAAAGATATTGCATTCTAAATTCCATTCGTTCTTTTCACAGAGAAATCTTAGCAAGATAATAAGTTTTGCGCATTTTTTGTGACAGGTAACACAGTTCTGAGTTTACTACTATCATGGCTCTGCGGAAAATGGTTAAAGAAACTAGTTAGAGCTTGAGCCAACACACATATGTCCTCTTGGACACATCGCTGAGAGCTATGGAAACCATAAGAATGTGGATGCAGGTATGTGATATCCTACAATATAAGCTGAGAAACTGTCTAGAAGAGTCATATTATGAAGGGACCAAAACTCAAGTGACGAAGCTCAAATACGTAGCCCAATCAGAACTTCATAAGATAGCCACGTGGTCAAGACTCATGCCATATAAAAACATGATAGGTTGGGCCTTAGCGAACTTCGACGTCTCAACCAGGACCATCCTCAATTCACAGAAAGTTGTTGTTGGATCTTTCCGACCAGACCATATCCAGGTGATGGACAAATTGTCCCCAGCATTCAAACAGAGTTATAATGTCACTTTCTTAAATGAGTTCAATGAAGAAGAGTGCCCACAAGGTGTAAATAATTACCCTAACTTGATCAAGGATTGGTGGGCACGCCCTGAGAAATTCAGAGTAGACACCCATGGAATATACGCCACTACATCCTTAGACGCCCATATGATGTATGTGGCCATGATGTTGTCCCAAATTTTCAGGAAAGAAAACTCTGCTCACTTCCTTTTATCATGGGTACCGATCATGCATGAAGTTGAAAAGGGTTTTTCTTTCAATTGGTCCAAGATATTATCAGACAGTTTAGCCAAGGAAATCATTGAATATTAGTCATTAAAATCCAAAGGATGACCTGACCCATTTTACATGTTCACATACCTTATGGATGTTGTTTGTTATATGATGCCATTTCCTTTGATGGGTTGGAGATAGACTCCAACCAGCGTTGAACCAGTACATTTATATCACTCCAAGCTATGGGAGGAGAAAGCGAAGGACTTCTTCTATGAAATCTACAACTATATGGTGGTGTCGATGCATATTTCTATATAGGTTGCCCACCCCCTAGGATTTCAGACCAGATAGTGGATAACCTAGGAAGAATAGTTGATTGGTACATTGAAGAACACTTCTCTTATATCAAGGTCTTTGGATGTTTTGTTCCTCCACATGCCTTACTAATGTTCCTACCAAATCGATTGGTGTGATGATAGGTAGCACATCAAAATGTTCTAGGAGGAATCAGTAAAGAGCTCAAGGCAGCGTAGAAAAAGGTGTGGCCCACCTCTCCTTTGTAGGTTGGTACTTTTTCACTGCTAGATTTTGGCCACTCAAAGGTAGAGTCTACAGCCCTAAAGGACATTAAGCTTGTAAATATTAAATTCAAGAAAAATATCCACAGAAGGTCGTAGGAAATCACATGGCTCTGTACAAACTGAAGAGATGTGAGCATGAAAATTCCCCACGGGATAAGATATTCTAAGGGGTAAGTTCTTATCAGGAGGTGTTCAACTGAGTCCAGACTCTGGCTCCAAATGAATTAGCAGAGCTACATAATTTTCAGAGACACCAAAGAAACAGTTTGACCAAACTATTACAGGGAGAAGTTGCAACATCTCCAGCCACACACGAAGTTGGAACCCAAAAGTTAGGAGTAGGAATTTCCAGTGGGCTAAACATTCAGGAAGATTTGGTGAAAACAAAGGTTTTGACACAGAGGGCAAATAATGCACCATCAAATCAACTTGATGATCAAAAGAAGGCTCAGACCAAATTTTTTATCAAAAATGGAGAGGATGCATCATCGTCTACCACCAAAAATGTCAGTTGTTGATAAAGCAGGGAAACCATAGACCACCCAAATAGGTGACCATATTATGTCTTTGACCCCTTTACAGATCAGTCAGGGGAACCTAAACACCGAAGTAGTTTTCATAGAATATCTTACTCTTATTTCGGTCAAACAGATGCCTCCTTTCGACTTCTTCTTCAGCAAGAAGAGGAAAGTTGTAGTAAAAAGAGAAACGCACCAAAAGGAAGGTGAAACTGTCAAGAAACACAGGGTGCTATTGGATGGATAGGCCTTAGAAGAGGGAGACTTTGCTATGGAAGTGGCAGGCTCATTGGGATCTTTTGCCACAGTAAATCGGTATTCAGTTGGGAATCTGAAGGCACAATTGAAGCAGAAGGACCTGTTGGTAATTCAATTGCAATGTCAACTAAATACAATGGAACAGAGTGTAAGAGATGCGATGAATAGGGGTTTTGAGAAGATTAGAGTCTGTGACAGACAGGAAATTCAGTAACTCAAGTTCAGTCTCGATGAAATGCATAAGAATGCATAGGCAAGTAGAGAATGGTCCATTCAGCAGGGAGAGTTGGTAAAACAACTACAAGCCAAAATAAACTTGACTGAGAACACAACTGTAGATATGGAGTTTTTCCAAGCCTAGGCATTGGGGGTAAGTTAGAAACTGGAAGTAGCACAACAAAGCCTATTTACTAAGATAGAAGTCGTCCAAAACCATTCTCAGGTGGTAGATGAAACTTTAAATAACATTGTCCTAAAGAAGAGAGAGGTCATTGCAGCTCGAGCTTCTTTCTAGGAGGCCGTTTTTTCATCGGCAAAAGAGGAAGTAACCATGATCTCTATATTTTCTCTTTCTGAGCAAATGCGAGGCAATATAATACTGAAAACTTGGGAAGCTAGCAGAGTTGAAATTAAAAGATTAGCTAAGGAGATGAAGAAACCTTGTGAAGAAGAATTTCATTCACTCAACAAAGATTCATTAGGCCTCGAAAAATATAATATCTCTGAAGTCCTGGGGCAAGTTGACATAGAAAAAAATCAACCAGCGTGGCGAAGACATAGGGGAGATGCAAGTGAAATGTTTCAAATTTCACATATTGTAATATTTACTCTTTTAAAATTATGAGAATTCCAACGGCTTAGGGTTGAGAAAATTTTGTATAAATACATAGTCTAAAGACTTAACACATGTTGCTTCTTGCCATATTGTAACTAAGAAAAATCATCCTTTTGTGAGTATTAATACAGGTGCAGACAGGGATTCCAAATTTTGTGCAGTTTGAGTTATGTGCTCCTTTTGTATTCCATATATCTAGTTTTATTTATGTCACTCCTTGATAAGTGAGTGGTTGCAATTTAGTATAACATCTACTTTAATCATGTTTTATTGGTTATTTGATAAGCAAACAATTTTTCCTCTATATTTTCTATTAGTAAATACAAGACCTGCAAGCTACCTGGATCACTATATCTTATATCCTTTCAAGGATGTATTCTATATTTTATTCTATTGTGAACAAGGTAAGATTCATCTGTCATTGATGCCTCATTTTGTTTAACAGTTTTGTAAATTTCTCTCACATCGCTTGATTTTATTACTCGACGCAAACAACGAAACACGTCCTCTGTCCTATTCAGTTATTAATTTCATTTAAGGGTTAATTATTATATAATTAATGGAAGAAAAGTAACCTTTTAAAACATTCCTTAAAATCATGATGCCTTGACATTACTGCTTGAGCCTTAAGTGTAATCTCAAGAACAACATCTTTTTGGCGTCGTTGTCAAGGACGGAGAAAAAAAGTTTTTTTCCCCTGGGAGAATGACATGGTAAGTTTCTCTCTTTGATAGTGAACAAAGATTGAATACATTTATAAGGCTAAATTTTATCTTTCACTTGGAGACTCCACTATAGATAAACTGGCATTTGGTAGAAAGAATACTAGGAAGAACCCAGACGATCAGCAGACTAAGCATGTATCTGGTCCTGAAAAGCTATTAAAACCAAGGGGATACCTCAAGCAGACTGTTGCATCCACAAGTAAGTTTTACCAACCCAAAACTGTGCAAACTAATGTTAAGGTTCCACTTGAACAGTCAACCTCGCAATAAGGTTATACACAAAGCCACTTCGGAGATACATCAACTGAGAAGATTGCAGCTAAAACCATCAACCTCGAGCTGGTTTTACCTGAGATTAAAGCCGAGATCGATTTGTCTTCCCCCTTTACTAGTAAAGGTAAAATATCCCTTTCGATACCCTCTTTTATTGATATTTTGTTAGTCCCCGAAGTAAAGTTTTTAGTTCTCGAAAACTCTGAGGACTATACCTCTTACCCTGACTCAACTTTTGTTGGTTCTCCTGTTTATATATCCTATAAATCCGAAGAAACCAATCCTCATTTCCCTTTTCCCCCCTTTTTCATATTTTTTGTCTCCTAACATTCAGTTTCCAGAACCTCCTTCACTTCATCCTGAGGCAGTAGAAAGGTCCCTAGCATTTTGCAAAAACCCTCTCTTTAACTCCCAAAGTTCATCCCCTTGACACCAAATGGTTGTTGCTGGAGGAGGTGGCGTTGGAGGCGGTGCTGGAGGAGGAGATGGTCAAGGACCACCACCTCTGCCCCCTAGGATGTTTTCCAAAGTGGCGGCCAGATAAACTCCTTTAGTCCTTCCCCCTATTATTTATGATTTACCAAAAAATTACATGAAGAACTTACCGAAATTCATGGGAGAGGGAGATTTAACTGCCACAGAGCACATAAATGTTTTTGACCAATTCGTTGATATCCTTGGCATTGAGCATGAGGATGTTTATTCAAGACTTCTAGTACAAACTTTTGAAGGTCAAGTAAGACTCTGGTTTTGAGGGATTCAAGTAGGTTCTATAGCATCTTATGACGCGCTAGAAAATAACTTTTTAAGGCAGTGGGTAGAAAAGAAAGATCACTTGTATTATTTGACGGAGTTTGTATCTCTGAGGAAAAAGACTTCTGAGTTAGTCCTAGAATTCACCCAGAGTTTTAATAAACTCTATCATAAGATCCCAACAGAAATCAAACCCTCACAACCTGCATCTAAGGTGACTTTCACAGGGGATTTCGAGCCTGACTTTGCCCTACTTTTCAGGGAAAGGAGATCTGTTGACCTCACAATAATGCAGGACAATGCCATCAAAATTGAGTCAAACATTGTTAGGACCACACAATGTACCTTTTTTACCATACTTTTTGCCACCATTACACTCTTGTTCACTCACATTTAAACTCATATTATCACTTTATCCTATCTTTCCAAAGGTATACAACATATCTTCTCTTTACTATACGTTTAATCTGTTTTGCATATAATTTCACATCACTCTCATACTTAACCATTGATTAGAAATGTATAAGTGTTGAAACAGTTCAAACTGCAGATTAGCATTTGAGGCCTGTTGCTGAAACAACAACTCACAGAAGTTGTTATACAGTCCATGGTCGACGATGATGAAACACAGAAGTTGTTACATAGTCCATGGTCGACGATGTTGAAACATAGAAGTTGTTACAAAGTCCATGGTCAACGATGCTGAGGAAGTCGTTACACAGTCCATGGTCACTATGCTGAAACACAGAGGAAGTTATTACACAGTCCATGGTCAATGATGTTGAAACACAGAGGAAGTCGTTACACAGTCCACGGTCAACAACAAATCACACAGATTGACTACAACAGTTGCACCGTGAGCCGAGCACCAACCATTGTTGTTACCTGAGAAGTGCTGAAACAGTCAGAACGAAAATCCCGTGGCTGAAACAGCTTGCAATTTGCGATGCCAAAACAGCATACAATAGAAGTAACAAGAAAGAGTTGTTACTCCAGCCATAACAACAACACCTCACTCAGCACTCGCAATAGCATTCTGTTGCAGGAGACTAGGATGTCTTATTCCGGTTTAGAAATTCAATCTGAATAAGAATAGGACTTAGATATACACCTGTAATTTTTGATCAATTGTATCGAAGGGATTCCCTCTTTAAATAAGAGGAAATCATCATTCGAAAGGATCTGCAGTTTTTGGTACTAAGAAGCGTTTACAGAGAAGGACGTACTTCAATTTTAGATTGTAATATGATACATTGATAGATGAATAAAAGACTATTTTGAGCATCTTTCTCTAGCCTCTTCGTTTCAGGGGAATCTTGTGAGAAGGGAGGGCCCACCTTCTTCACAAGATTCACCCATTAGCTTTATAGTGTGCTAG